>JBAMNC010000481.1:0-135894 GCA_037902135.1 Cetoscarus ocellatus | reverse complement strand
AGCCAAATATGACAACACCGTCTGCACTAGCATGTTTTTTGGCCCGTTTTACACCCAACAAGTCATGTTTGAGTATATTTTTTGTCGGAGTCCGAAATGGGAAAAAAGTCATATGTTAGCCTTAGTGTTTCTTCAAATCATGAGCTGAGAGAAAAAGGCTCATAAGTGCATTTTGAAGCCAAATATGACAAAACCGTCTGCACTAGCATGTTTTTTGGCCCGTTTTACACCCAAAAAGTCATGTTTGAGCATATTTTTTGTCAGAGTCCGAAATGGGGAAAAAAGTCATATGTTAGCCTTAGTGTTTCTTCAAATCCTGATCTGAGAGAAAAAGGCTCATAAGTCCATTTTGAAGCCAAATATGACAAAACGTCTGCACCAGCATGTTTTTTGGCCCGTTTTACACCCAAAAAGTCATGTTTGAGCATATTTTTTGTCGGAGTCCGACATGGGGAAAAACGTCATATGTTAGCCTTAGTGTTTTTTCAAATCCTGATCTGAGAGAAAAAGGCTCATAAGTGCATTTTGAAGCCAAATATGACAACACCGTCTGCACCAGCATGTTTTTTGGCCCGTTTTACACCCAAAAAGTCATGTTTGAGCATATTTTTTGTCGGAGTCCGAAATGCGGAAAAAGTCATATGTTAGCCTTAGTGTTTCTTCAAATCATGAGCTGAGAGAAAAAGGCTCATAAGTCCATTTTGAAGCCATATATGACAAAACCTTCTGCACTAGCATGTTTTTTGGCGTTTTTTACACCCAATAGGTCATGTTTGAGCATATTTTTTGGCGGAGTCCGAAGTGGGAAAAAAGTCATATGTTAGCTTAGTGTTTTTTCAAATCCTGATCTGAGAGAAAAAGGCTCATAAGTCCATTTTGAAGCCAAATATGACAAAACGTCTGCACCAGCATGTTTTTTGGCCCGATTTACACCCAACAAGTCATGTTTGAGCATATTTTTTGTCGGAGTCCGAAATGGGAAAAAAGTCATATGTTAGCCTTAGTGTTTCTTCAAATCATGAGCTGAGAGAAAAAGGCTCATAAGTCCATTTTGAAGCCAAATATGACAAAACCGTCTGCACTAGCATGTTTTTGGCCCGTTTTACACCCAAAAAGTCATGTTTGAGCATATTTTTTGTCAGAGTCCGAAATGGGGAAAAGTGTTTCTTCAAATCCTGATCTGAGAGAAATAGGCTCATAAGTCCATTTTGAAGCCAAATATGACAAAACCGTCTGCACTAGCATGTTTTTTGGCCCATTTTACACCCAAAAAGTCATGTTTGAGTATATTTTTTGTCGGAGTCCGAAATGGAAAAAAAGTCATATGTTAGCCTTCGTGTTTTTTCAAATCCTGATCTGAGAGAAAAAGGCTCATAAGTCCATTTTGAAGCCAAATATGACAAAACCATCTGCACTAGCATGTTTTTTGGCCTGTTTTACACCCAAAAAGTCATGATTGAACATATATATTTTGTCGGAGTCCGAAATGGGAAAAAAGTCATAAGTTAGCCTTAGTGTTTCTTCAAATCCTGATGTGAGAGAAAAAGGCTCATAAGTCCATTTTGAAGCCAAATACTACAAAACTGTCTGCACTTGCATGTTTTTTGCCGTTTTTTTCTTTTTTCTGTATAATGTCAGATGTTGTTAAGAACAATTAAAGGCGCCACTGAGCTATCTAAGGACTGTGAAGGAAAAATCCTGACAGTTAGCCTTAGTGTTTTTTCAAGTCCTGAGCTGAGATAAAACAGGCTCATAAGTCCATTTTGAAGCCAAATATGACAAAACCATCTGCACTAGCATGTTTTTTGGCCCGTTTCAGACCCAAAAGGTCATGTTTCAACATATTATTTGTCAGAGTCCGAAATGGGAATAAAAGTCATATGTTAGCCTTAGTGTTTTTTCAAATCCTGAGCTGAGAGAAAAAGGCTCATGAGTCCATTTTGAAGTTAAGTATGACAAAACCGTCTGCACCAGCATCATTTTTGGCCTGTTTTACACCCAAAAAGTCATGTTTGAGCATATTTTTTGTCGGAGTCCGAAATGGGAAAAAAGTCATATGTTAGCCTTAGTGTTTTTTCAAATCCTGATCTGAGAGAAAAAGGCTCATGAGTCCATTTTGAAGCCAAATATGACAAAACCGTCTGCAGTAGCATGTTTTTTGGCCCGTTTTACACCCAAAAAGTCATGTTTGAGCATATTTTTTTGTCGGAGTCCGAAATGGCAAAAAAGTCATATGTTAGCATGTTTTTTTTCCCCCAAAGCCTTACCTGAGGGAAAATGAATTACAAGTCAATTTATAAATCAAATATGACCAAACCTTTAGCACCAGCACATTCTCCTACCTGAAACGATTCCAAAAATTCACTTTGAAAAATATTTTTTTCTGGTTTTCAAAATTTCAAAAGTGTAATGCATTTTTTTTTTTGTTTGTTTTTTTGTTCTTTAGCTGTGACTTTACGGAAAGAAATGCTTAAAACTTGTTTTTTAGGTTAAATACGACCAAGTCTTCTGCATCAGCATCTGCTCCCGCTTGAAAAGGTCCCAAACAGACAATTTTTTAGCAGTGGTGTTGGGGTGGGGGGCAGGAGGGTACTCAAGTGCCGTCTTGGGAGGCCAAACACACGTTGTCGTGCCCTCAAAAACACACAAAACTGAGTGCCTGGTTCAGTGGTGAGAATGCGCTTTCTGCAACCTTTCTTGTCTTTTTGCCCCTGCTCTTGAAAAAGTCTATGTGTGCAACTGCTTTTTACCAATTTTTTTTTTCTGGGTCTGAAAGGCAAAAAAGTCATATGGTAGCATGTTTTTTTTCTTTTTTAAATTTAACCTGAGGGATACATGCTTCAGCCAAATCTCTGACTGTACGTTCATGTGTGCCTCTCATATATAGTATCAAAATTAAATAAATTATTTTGTTTTGGGGGAAAAACATCTAAACAGAAAATAAAGAGAGTATTGGAGGAGCAGCCGTGAGTTTGAAATGCCATTTATTTTACAGTACATGATCAAACGTTGCATGGTGCGCGTTAATATCAGACACCTTTAAATAAATCAGTCCATTGAGAAAGCTACCAGACAGGCTCTCTTCTTTACATTGTCCTCAGAGAAAGTGGCAGCATGTCCAGCATTGAGATTTTCTCATTTCTATTTCTATTTCCAAAATTAGTTCAGCATACGTAATACATATGCTGGGCTAAAAGGTCTCTCTGAATCCTATCTGTAGGAACTGTTATCAAAGGCACTTTAAGGATACCAACAGTATATTTATTGATGTTCAATAACTTGATATAACATAATCCTATTTTACAAAATCTCTTAATTTTATTCACCATCTATATAAAAATTGGTACGCTTTCTAAAATGTAGATCTTTTATGACACCTTGTCAACGTGACAATGCCAAGATAAAAGCTAGACATTATTGGTGAATAGGAAAAAAAAATCTAAAAATTCCTATGAACAAGTTCATGACTTTATGATAAAATGAATTCTGCAAATGATTCACAGTTCCATTAAATATGTACATGAGTACATTTTACCCTAGTTTTCTAAAAGTGATAATCTAAATCATACAAATTTATTGGTGGAGGTGGTGATATGTGCTTGCACTTTTTAATGTGACAGGGCCAATGGTTCCCACACTTTGTCTAAAAATTCTAAATATTTTTTTGCCCACTTTCCCCACTTTAGACTTGACATTAGAGACTGAAGAGGACATTTGTCTTAGAGAGAACACTTCATTGTTGTATACATGAAAAATGATTGGCTATTCTGTCATGACTTCTTATGTCCAGTCAGTATTTTCTCACAATCATGTATTAAGGCTGCCATTGACGTCTTTCGATGTCAATTATGTCTTTTTATCAGGCTTGTAAAGTAGTTACTGACAATCTGACCCCTGTAGATGGCAGCAGTGCTCTCTTTGGATAAGTGATCAGCATGTATGAGAGTGATCAGTACGAGAAGATGTGAAATGATGAGAGAGAAGATGCCGAAACGCTGGAAGTCAGACCAGTTCAGGCAGCTCACACTCAGAGTATGTGTCGCGGTAGTTTGGAGAGAGAGCGAGTGTTGTGATCGTGAGATAAGACGATGTTGATCATGGACAAGATCAGAGGATGTAGCTACGGAGACAAGCGCTATTCTAAAGAAAAGGTAGAAACAAACTTTTTTACCTCACGAATGAAGAGAGTCTACTCTTTTTTCTGGTAGTTTCGGTGTTGAGATAGTCATAGAACACAATATTCTGTGGGTCTTGAAAGATCGGTCAAAATCCTCTGAAAACAGCTGGCAGCCAATGAGTTAAGCATGGGATTCAGACAATAGTTAGGATATAAAAATGAAAAGACATACATGAAAGAAAGTTTGAAAATAGTTAGTTTTGTTACATGAAGAGGGTCTTTATTTAGTCCAGTCGCAGCAATTGCATCTCTCACTGAAAACTAAATTTGAGGGACATTTCTGGACAAAGGTGCTTCCACCGACGCACTGATAGAAGGAGCCGCTGTCAATGTCGTTTGAGTACAGGCCGTCAGTCTTTCCACCACAGAAACCATCTCCAGGAGGATTAACTGGTGAGGTTGTAGTTGTAGTTTGGGCGGTGGTGGTTGAAGGAGCAGGAGCAGCAGTCGTGGAGCCACTGGGGCCTGGACGGCTCGTAGTGATTACAGGTGGAGGTGTGGTTCCAGGAGCAGGAGGTGGGATGTCTAAAATGGGAAAAAACAGATTTGGATTTAAGATACTAAAAGCATATCGAATGTTCTCAGGGTAAACCAGAAGAGAAATTTGACTTACGGATTCTTGATATTTAAAAACAAAAAGTAAATCTGCCTTTTTAACTTTTTTCGTCTTTATCTTTACTTGTTTCAACTCTATTGTTTAAACTCTACATTTTTTCCAAAATTGGAGGCTTCATTGTTGAATTGTTAATTCTTAAACATGTTTGTTTCAAGGATTTATGGGCCTATTTTCAGTATTTGATATGTTTAAATGTTTCGTCTCTACTTTTGTGGCCCTGTTTAAATGTAATACTTGTACTTTTTTGACTAATTTTCTTATGTTTTCTTCCCTATTTTAACTTGATCCTTTTAAACCTCATTCTTATTTTTTTTTTTTAATAATGTTGAAATATGTGTTTCAAGTTTATTCTTTTGACTTAAGTTTTCATCCAAAATCTTGGGCATTTCTTCGAAATTTTAAACTATAAAGTCAGAATTTTAGAACTCATTCAATTTAATTCTTGACATGTATTGCTTTTTCCTATAAATTTTCGACTATTTCTTGATATTTTATCTCTTCTGGTTCTTGTTCTAGGAATTTTTGCATGTCCTTCACATTTCTAGTTTTTTTTTTTTTGTCAGCATTTTCCGTTAATTCGTAGAGCTGAATGCCTTTTTTATGTATCTTTCTGTAAAATTTAAAATGTATTTGGTAATTTTGGTATTATTTGAATTACTTTTGAAATTTTAACTTTTTCCCTGCTGTTTTTTTTCTTTAAATTGAACGTTAACATAATTCTCTACATTTGACTTTTTACTTCTTCCTCTCATTATATTTCTTTTTTTAAACCTTCTAAGTGGAGATAAAGACAAAGTGCATGATTTCCAGTATTTTGCTGTAGTTTACCTGAATTCAGAAGGGAGCGCAGGTAACCAATGAGAGGATAGGGCCCCTCTCCACAGAAAGTTCCAGCAAAATCATCCAGATCCAGACTCCAGACAAAGGCACCTCCAAACTTTTTGTCTTTTAGATAGTTAACCTGTGAAAAGTTGGTCACATAAATTACTTTAAAATGTGGATTTATATACACACACAGTTAATAAATATTACAAAAACAACACTTAAAAGCAGAGTTTAGATATTTGCAGGAAAGATAAGAAACTTGAGAGGGTTGGGGGAAAAGGAGCCTCTATGCTTTGTATTTTTAATAGCCATGAATAATGACTGAATTGCACTCTGGCCATTTTGCTGTAAAACATTTTGCCTAAAAGTTTATAAACCAGCTGAGCAAGGAGCTAATATCTGTTTGGGATGCAGGAAAATAAATAATCAGACAGAAGACTGAAAAAACAGGATTTTACAGTATGAGTCATCTGAGAGCGCCATCTTCTGCACAATCAAAGGTATAACGTATCATTTTTTCCACTTTATTCTGTCCATGTTTAGACCACACTACTGCTGTGACATGATTGTGACATTTGCCCCACTTAAACACCATGAATCACATTTTCTAAAGCATGTGGATAAATTCTCTGGACAGGTTGATATATATTTTGCTATTTTGAGGACACGTTCTCAGTGCAAAGCCAGACGCAGGGTGCAAAAAGGATGAATTATTTGCTTTGATTATGTATTTTGCGCATAATATAGATCGAACAAATCAGAGTGCCTGCCCTCATTCCTTTTCAATTAGTGCACCAGACAGCTGTTGTTTTGCTATTTATGCACATGGGTTTGGTATGGTCTAAATTTTGGATGGATTATTTCATAACCCTCCTTCAATTTTGCCACAACACACAAATAACATACTCACAGAACACTGTATGAAATATGTTACTGATCTGATTAATGTGCTTTTTTTCCACCAAAGCATTCAAAGCATGAGAAATGATCAAAAAGACAAGTCGGACACATCGGCATGAGGAATCCTTGCCTCTGTTTTCTATCGTGTCTGTAAAACACACTGGACAGCCAATTTTATTATCTGTGAGCATAATTATGAGTGAGATTCATTCGTATGTATATAAATTTTAGAAATGTAGCTCTGTGCTTCAAGAAAATCTTTAATTCTGGGCATATTTTTTCTTGGTAGTACTGAGCACCCTGCAGCACACAGAAATGACACACCAAGGAGTGTTGCAACAAAGCCACAGTGTCTCTTTGCTCTCTGTCCCTTTATGAATTTTAAACTGAATGTGTGCTGCTGTGCATCCTATGTGAGTGCTACTAGTCCTCTTAGATGTGTGTTTTAGTAGTGTGGAAGTGTGTCAATCAAACACATCCCTGGGCAAAAACGGAAGCGCATGATCATTTGCTATGTTAATAGCGGGAGCGCACAGCGTATAAGAGCCTCCAGCATCAGGCAGTAATTAGAGAAGACTCCTACGCTAGATGCCAAAACACGTGCTGGGCAGAAGATAGGGCCCATCTACTCCAAAATAGTCTTATCCAAGTGCCAAGTCTCATTTAGGGTATGAATACACTAAAACAGGACAGGAAGAAAAGTCTTACACTTAAGTAAAGTAGTTGAGTTGACTTTAATTGTGATAATCACCTCTGTAATATGAGTGATTAACAGATTACGTTGCTACCTTGATTTCGTAGCTCTTCTTGTTGTCAAATCCGACCCACTCATTACCGTTGGTGGCGTAGGGGACCATTTGTTCTTCAATCCAGTGGAGTTTGGCTGTTGGCTGCTTCATGATGGTGCAAATCTGAAGAAACAGATGAAAATGATACAGAAACATCAGAGACTCGTGATGTGCAATTAAATTCGTCAGTTTTGTGATAAAGATATGAAATGTATTAAATATATGAATAAAAGATTTGTAATACTTTTTGAAGCATTATTGTTTAGTTTTTGAAAGTGAAGATGTATGAAGATATTTAGAATTAATATACATGTCTGATTATGTAGTATTTTAACATGTATCATGATAGCATTTGTGATGTGTTTGGTGTGAATACTCATCACAATAGCATTAACATCTTTATTTATTGCGGAGTGTTTAAATATATCCCTACCATGCTAACTGCCTTCCAAGGTCATTTTCACAACTATATGGTTTGGGAGAGTTTTTCTGATACAAGTGTGCGTTCCATGCCCGGCACGGTCTGTTTGCATAAATATGAACACAGCAATCGTTCCCTGTTTCAACACAAACAACCATGCAAAGCTTGCCTGCAAGAGGGGGTCCTGGCTGTTCCCAAATGTAATGTCCCCTTTATATAATTGTTTTGTGAGTAGTTTAACTTGCTGTCTTTCTTTCTATAATGCACAGTGGGAGTTGCACTCAGAGGAACACTGGTGACGTGATGATGTAAGACCAGCTCTGGCCCTGCAGCCTGGACTCATTCTGCTTAATATTATTGCTGTATGAACATGAAACGATCCAAAGGAAATATGCAAATTTTTAGTTTTTTTTTTTTTTTAATGGAATTAGAACAAGAGAACCAAGCTATATGTGTGAAAACCAGGAAAAACTAAAATAACTCCCCTTGTGTTGAGTTTCTTTTCTGTACTCCAAATGATATTCACAAAGGGTGTTACACTGTGCTGTCCTAGTTCTACTTTCACTGACCTCATAGTACGACCAGAATCCAGCCTCACGAGAATAAGGCCCTGCAGAGGCAGGTCCACTGGTTGGTGATCCAACAACATGAGCTGCTGATGTTGTGCGAAATGTGCGTCCATATGTTGGAATACCAAGGATGAGTTTCTCAAGAGGAGTGCCTTGATCATGCCAGTATCTCATAGCAAAGTCCTGTAAAAAACAATATTACATCATGTACAAAAAAACAGCAGGTAGTTTTGGGGTATTGAAGTGTCTTTAGAGAGAGGACTTTACTCACAGTGTTGAAGTACTTGAGATCACCCTGGTTGGCAGAGCTGCTGTACAGTGGGCTGTTGTGACCTGTAAATGATTCCCAGGCTCCATGGAAGTCGTAGGTCATGATGTTGATAAAGTCCAGGACCCTGTGAGACACAACAGGAATTATACGAGAAGACATGAAAGAAAGAAAACATCATCTTAGATTTTACATCTAGTGCTCAGGATGGGAATTAACAGGATTAAATCAATACCAGTGGCATTAATGATCCTGCTTATTGTAACCAATTCCTTTTTTGTAAAGAGTTTATGTGCAATGCAGAGAGTCTCCCAGCATTCTGTGCTTGGAAGGAGTTACTGTCAGATCCTGTGTGTGCACCTATTTTTAATATTTTTGATGATTACTGCAATTAATATTTTGAATTAAGGTTGTCAAAAATACTGATATATATATTTATTTATTTTTTAAACATTCATTTTATTGCAGTTTTCAGAAGGAAAAAACAATGGTCCAGTCTTTTTGCAAAGTATTTTCTTAGTTGGTCCATAATACTACATACAGCATCCACCAAAGGGCACATAAAACAATCAAAGGAAAATAAATAAATAAGTAAAACAGAATATTTTTTAATGACATAATACCATAAAACTTTCTATTCAGTGGTATTGAATATATCAAAGTGTACAAACAGATCTAGGATCAGATTTTATCAAGCCAGGGCTGTAAAGACTTTATTCACATAACAAATATTCACAACTTAAACTGTAAAGGCAAGTCAATTTTGTGTTATTTAATTTTTGGTTCATTATTATGCTATTGTATTGTTTAAGTTAACTGAACACAAAAATTGGTGGGAACAACAGTCCTATGTGTGCTTTTTGAACATTCACAGACAATACAACTTTTGGACAATCATTAATGATGAAAAGTGTTAGTTAACAAAGCAAGGGACCTTTAAGAATCTACTGTAAATGTGTTCTCATATCTTCAGTTACTTTTCCTAGATCAGCAATATTTGTTCTGCAGGTTGTCAATGATAAATAATTTTCTATACTGGTATTGTCTTGAAGTTAACATTTCTGGTATCATGACAACCTTACTTTGAATGTTTATTCTGACTTCTCTTTGAACTTTTTTCTCTTTCATAAATAAGAAATGAATAACAATTGCTTACTTTGAAATTTTAGCGATCTCGTATCCATTGTCAATGTTTCCTTTCCCAGCAGCCACTGCAGCTGTGAGCAGCAGTCTTGGTCTTCCGGTTGCGGCTGCTTCGTTCTCAAAGGCAGCCAGTAATTCCTAAAAGCAGATGAGACATGAAACAGTTTATTACGTTCACCAAGTAGGTTATGTTTTGGCAGTTTTTGTTAATTTGTTGGACTGTTTATTAGTTTGTGAACTAGATAACTCAAAAAGTTATGAGCTGAATTTGATAAACTTTTCAGAATAGGTCAGAGATGGGCAAAGGACCAGCCCATAAGAATTTGTCGGTGACCCCAATTCAGATGCTGAATTCAGATGTTTTTTTTTAAGGATTTGTTGACATTGTAAGATAAGGCAGTTACCATATTTTCACTAATCCTTGAAAAGTTCTCAACAGAATTTGATGACATTATCAAGAAATGTTGGTAATGGCACAAAGGCCAAGTGATCAGATTTTGGGAATCTGTATGTGGTTCCAGGATTTTTATTTGGGATTTTTTCACGGTGCAAGACAGGGAAGTTTCCACATTTTTGACATTAACACGCTGGACAATGTTGGAAATAGTAAATAGTTAAATTGTTTCACACTAAGCTCTGAGACCCTAGATATCATGTACAAAGACAGACTAGAAACCAAGTGTTGGAGCCATTATATATTTTTGTTTATATTTTGGTTGTCCACTGGGTGGTGCTGTAAACCTAATGGCCCAATTTGTATACAAGTGATGCTAATTGGCACATAGTGGTTTTTGATCATGAAAAGGACGAGTCTGTTTGAGCTTTCAGTTATAGAAAAAGTTGTAATTTAGTGGAACTGTATGGATGAAGAAATGGATTAGCAGATCCAACTTGAACCTTTCAGCCTCTGGAAGATTATTTTTTGAGAAACATGCTGTTGTGGGGACCTCAAGCCAGACATTACACATACCACAAGTACAAGCCCGATCAAACAACTGAAGCGCGCCATTGCAAAGTACATGAGAAGAATTTGACCATTTGCTGGGACTAACCTGGCAGAGCAGCGTGAACCTCCCCTTATCCTCTGGTGGGCTTCCTCGAGCGCCAGGGTACTCCCAGTCCAGGTCCAGACCATCAAAGCCGTGAAGTCTCAAGAATTTGATTGCAGACTGGATGAATGTGTTGCGGTTTGAAGGGGTTGAAACCATGATGGTGAATCTGTGAACAAGGGACCCAAATGATAATGTTTACTGTGTCATATTTATCAAAATCAATATAATCAGCCTGATGGTTCACTGTTCCCGTGGACTCACTGTTGACTTCCAAAGTTCCAGCCACCAACAGCTAAGAGGGTCTTCAACGCTGGATTCCTGGGAATGAGATGAGCAAGAGGTTTTTCCGAGGATCAGGAGACAAAACAGGTCAATTTAAAAAAAAGTCTATATCATGACTTAGTTTTACAATCTGGGACAAAGCAATGGCACAGACATGGATAGAAGAGAAAATATGAAAATAAGTTTCAGGTAAACACCAGGAAGTATCCCATTAGCACCAAAAAGTGTCTCATGATATCTGTAAGAGGGAGAAATGTTGGGACAGCTCTGGGGGTCCATGACTGAAGGGGACCCAAAAAAACAAGTGTAGATTTTCTTCATCAGCTAACCTTGGCTAAAGAGGTCAAAATACACCCATATTATAAAGTTGAGTCTTTCTGTAATCTGCAAATCTATAGCTGTCTCTAATTCTAAAGCTATCTTCTTGTTGAACAGACAAAATGCTGCAACATTTGGTGTGGATGAAAATACTTCCAAGAAAGTGTTCTGATGACTTTCATAGGGGCATTTTGAGGATCATATACAGGGGTCTTTAACACAAAATTTAGGGGTTTTAACTAGGGATGCCTTGATTAGGCTATTTGCAAACTACACCTATCACAGATCGCCAATCACATGTTAGTAAGATCAGTCGACGCTGAAACCACAAAGCACAATATACCGTTGCTGTCGGGCTCAAATCTTTTATTTCCATTTTTTGATTTTCATCTTTTTTCATGAAACAGTGCTGTTTATCACCTGCCATGTGGGTGAGTGGGTTTTTATCAATTTTTAACCAGATAAAAGTACCAAAAAATCTGAAAAAATTCAATATCAATTTATATTCAGTAGAAGGGTATTTTTTTCTGAAATTTAGCAGTGTAGGAGATAAGAGGTTTGTGCCCAACAGTGATGACCTGTTGTGTGGCAGTGTGTTGCTCATCTATACTGCTTTCACACTAAAATTAGTGGGTCAACGCAGGTTTTTTCAACATGGGTTAACTCGCCAACAACTGGCAAGTGACTCCTTTCCCACATGACCATGTAAACAATTAAAGGAGCATCGAAGCGGTGGACACCGTGGTCAGCTGTTTTCTGTACTTCGTACTTTAGTCCCTCTTTAAAAGAAACCCCAACTGTGAAGACAAATAATATTTTTAAAGAAATAACAGTTCTTCGTGCTTTTTTGACAACATATTCTATTAGATAAACACTAAAGCATGTTTATGACTATTTGTCTTCACAGTCAGGGTACCTTTTAAAAATGTACAAACTCAGCGCAGACTGAACGACATTCGAGCGCTGATGATACAAAGGTGGATGGAATTTGTTGCTGAGATGGCAAAGAGTCACGAAAGTTACAGACAGAGGGGACGGGCGCAATGTTATGCCGTGGGCACCTTACGCCAATGTCATGATGTGAATAAACAGGTTGACCCGGTGTGAAGCCGATCGGAGGCGAGCCGATAAAAACCAGTGTTGCTTGCAGGGTCAGTCGACCCGGGTCCAAATGCCAATTAGACCCTTTCAAACTGCTGACAGGAGCCGATTGTTACTGGGTTTAAATGGGTTTTTTGACCAGTCTGAAAGGGGTACTACAGTAGCTTTGCAGATTAGCTTTTATCCTGTAGATTTCACTAAGAATTTGAACTCAGACTTTAACACAAGAGTAATATTTTAATTTACAGAAATGGAAACAAAGTTTGGGGATTCAAAGTCTCTGCAAGAGGATTACAAGGCAGTAGACAAGTGGACTTGAGTATTGTTGCTGACCATATCCGTCCTTGACACACCAGACACCCGTTCAAAATATTTCACTAGTCCGTCTGGGAAAGAACCAATAGAAAGTGTTTGGGGAGGACAGAACCTTTAAAAAACATATCTGGCAGGCGACTGGACGATCGTTCCGTCAATCAACATTTATTAATCAAATAACGTAGTAGGTGTTAAGGAACATGAGCCATTTTGTTAAACAAACTCTCGCCGAAACATGACAAAAGTGGATTGAAAATATCCTTACTATAGAGAAATTAATAGTGTTGTTATTCATTTTCCATTTAACATAGAAATGTGAAAAATCTGACAAAACTTCCGCTGAAGCTGTTAGCATCTATGCTAATCTCTATAAGTGCATAAAGTGTGAATGTCTCACCTGAGTTTGAGATCATTGAAGGATCTGTAGAGGACGTCATCGTTCCACTCATATGTTGACAGTTCATTAGAGGGGGTGACAATGGAAAAGGCATAGATAAGGTGTGTGCACAGGTAAGGATCCACATTGGCTGGCATGTATTTGCCAACACCTGGTCTATACTGGGACCAGTTGGTGAAGTAGCACACCAGTTTGGTGGAAGATGCTTTGAGAAAAAGAAGAAATGATGAATCAGTTTGTGGTTAAGATTATGGGGATTTTTGGAGCAAATATAAGTGTCATGAAAGGAAGTTAAAATGAAAAATGCATACCCAATTGGAGGCACATGTAAAGGCACAGTCCTAAAAAAGATAAACATTATGCTTAACCTTTTTTGAGATTTAATTTTCATGAGATTTGTTTCTTTAAAAAAGATTTTTAAGAGATTATTTTACCAGCCAAGATTGTGAGTCGAGCCATCTTCTGCTAACTGAGTCTTCTCCTCAGTGTGACCTGCAAAACCATAAACCCTTATGTTAGAAAATTACATCATGACACTTTTTATTCTTTAACAAACAAGTTTCCATAAAATATAATGATAACTAGAGTTGGAAAAGGTTTTTTTTCCATTATGCACTTCAGGAAAAATCAAAATGATGAGAATCGATCCAAGGCTTGGTCAAAAAGATAGTTCATACTTTTCAAAATGGGATTGAATGACATTTTGTTTGACTGTTAATATATTAGCTCCAGTAATTTTGATCAGCTCCTCCTATTTAAAGAAAAAAAATAACAGTACTGAAGCTTGGCTATAGATTGCTGCAGACTAGACACATTGTATGCCAAAATTGTACCAAAACTTCTGACTTCTGATCAAAAAGAGATCGCAATAATTTATTTTTTTTAAAAACACTTTGAACAAACTGAAGGAAAACCATTTTTTCAAGAAATGATTGCTAAGTGTTGTAAGTGTTGTCATGTTCAAATTTTCATGCAAAATTTGTCGAACTGTCTTTTTATCAATGGATACCATTTCTGCCATCATTCTTATATTGCGCCACTGATTATCTCAAACAATTATAAACAATTTGTTCAGTTTTTGAAATGTCCTCGGAAGTGTTTGATGTGCATGGACCCCCAGGACATTCATTGTCTTGGACATCCTCTTTGCCTTTACAAAGTCTTTGGTGCCTTTAAAATACATGAGCATGCGAGTTGCAGTGTTCCCAATACACCTCAGTTAATGTACAAAAAGTATTGGCTTCTGTTTTGTTCAAAATTGCTCAAGAATTTTAGGTTAATGTGTTGCTTAATTTTTAAGATGATCAGTTTCTGATTCCTTAGCAAAAACACATGCACATCAAGCTGTAGCTAGCAGTGAAGTAAAGACATAACTGGAAAATAACTGCATTTCTGCGTGAAAACCCAACCTCTCGTATGATGCACTAAAACCTCTGTGTTGAAAAAAACTCACCTGTTCCCCAACAGCCGGCTGGCTACATCTGCCCCTGATGCACCAGTAGGTCGTGTTTATAAGCCTGATAAGGCAGGTACAAAGACCACATGCCTGTGACGTCTACAGGATGCTTCAGGAGGGATTACCATCTCTGGGAAACTGATATGATGGCAGTGAGGCTTCAGGAGATGACTCTTGATAATGACATTCCTTTTTACCTCAGAGGATTGAAAAAGATAAGATTATGTAAACTTGCCTCTGTAAAGTCACACAGGTCAAACAGGCTGGACAACCCGTGCAGATATGATGACTTTAAAGAATGTGAAATTTGATGTGCAGTGGCCAAATGGTTCAGCCAAAGTGTTTCTTGTTTCCATTTCGTTTTTGTTGGTCAGATTCAGATTAGTTTGGAGTGATGGTGCAAAATTGTTGAGCTTGGAGCAATTAGCCAGTGTTTTCCCTAATAAAATAAAATAAAGCTGCATTAACATTGCGTGAAGTGACACTGGCATATGGGCTGGAGTGATATGTAAACCATATTCAGCACACATTACTGGAAGTTAGGAGGACTGATGGCTGGTGGTGCTAGAAATGCTACCAAAGCCACACTCTGCTTGATATTGTCCATGAACTCTATGTTACTTTAATTATTGTTGTGACATTCAGCCAATCCACAATGCCTTGCTTGTTGGTTTGCTTCCCTCGTTTGTTCCTCGCTTGGTTCGGATGGCTTTCACATCTATGATGAACCAATAATGGTTGCAAGGGTGGAAACACCAAAGGCTGAAGGTAATAACACAAGTGTCAATAAAGTCTTGGCTATTAACTTTCATATTCCTTTTAAAGCTAAAAATATGACTTACATGTTTCCTAGGTTTTCATGTCTTTAGATAAGTTTCTTTTAATGAATGTCTTAATATTTAGCACAACTTATGACCACATAATGTGGCCTCAAAGACAAAAAACTGTATGAGATATGGGAGGACAATGTACATATATGTTTATGTATTTCATAATAAAGATGATAACTTTCCTGAGCTCCTTGAACAAAGGGTCTTTGGTTGATCCTGTCAAAAGTTTAAAATATTAGTATTTAAAGAAAAGAAATCAATTGCCCAAGTCTTTGTTTTCTCTGGACGACTGGATGACTAAGTGCCCCTCAGACTTTGCATCCTCATGGACCTCAACAACTAAAGGGGCGTGAAAAGATAAAAACAGAAAAATGTAGCTATATGTCCAATGGCGTCAAGGTCTAAGCCTTCAGTATCATATCAGAGGCCTAATAAACACAGGGGGGCTATTAGATAAGATGTCCTGTCCATCATGCTGTACTGTTAGCTTGATGACATAACATTGAGCCATCTTATGTGGCAGTGAAAAAGTCAAAGTTCAGTCTCTATTGTTTAGGTTTTGCATATGCTCACAGACCTTTTGTTCCTTTTGTTGTGTCGCTTCAGCTTTTGAAGCTTTTACCTGGCTTTTGTCATTTTGCTTTGGACTTGGTCCAAATCATCAGTGTCCAAGTCCAGATCATCAGGCACTGGGTCCTGCTTATCCGTGTCTGGGTCTTGGTCATTTGTGTCTTGGTTCAGCTTTTTAGCGAGCAGGTTTAGTTCTTCAGTGTCCAGATCCATTTTAGAAGCCTAATAAACACAAACTCATCAGTGTCATGGTCCAGATTAGCTAACTCCAGGTTCAGTTATTATACAGTATCTCACAAAAGTGAGTACACCCCTCACATTTCTACAAAACATTATTATATCTTTTCATGGGACAACAGTGAAGAAATGACACTTTGATACAATGTAAAGTACAGAGTGTGCAGCTTGTATAACAGTATAAATTTATCTGTTCCCTCAAAATAACTCGACACACAGCCATTAATGTCTAAACTGCTGGCAACAAAAGTGAGTTCACCCCTAAGTGAAAGTGTCCTAATTGGGCCCAAAGTGTCAATATTTTTGTGGCCACCAATATTTTTCAGCACTGCCTTAACCCTCTTGGGCATGGAGTTCACCAGAGCTTCACAGGTTTCCACTGGAATCCTTTTCCACTCCCTCATGACAACATCATGGAGCTGGTGGATGTTAGAGACCTTGCACTCCTCCAAACTAGATGGCTCATACTGAAATGGTTCAGTGTGAGTACATGTACCATTACAACCCTGATATTTATTTGAGAGTTCATTTAAAGCAACACATTATCAGCTCAACCCAGTGCTGGAGTGCAAAAACAGTACCACTCCGAGAGTAGAACTGAATTATAAGTCCAGCTGTAAAACAATGAACTCATAGAAAAAGACAAGAACTTTTGGAGCAAAATCACAAATAATCTAGAAAGAAATATTTCCTCTTTATTTACACTTAGGACATAACATTACATGATGATGTTAGGGGTCAAATTAACTAAAACAAATACTTAAGATCAGTTTTTCATTTTCATCTAGTTGTAAGTAAAAGACAATGACAGTTAGGGCCAAGCTTAGAAGAAACAGAAGTTTTCTTTCATTAAAAAATACTGCTGGTTTGTATCAGCTAGCTTATTCTATGGATGTTTTGACCTCTTGCCTCTCATCAGTTTGAAAATAGGAAAGCATATTATTGGATTTTTTTTTCCAGCTACCTGATATGCAGATATTTTAAAACCTTTTTTGGCCAAAATCACTATTGATACTAATATATGGAAATAACTGAAAATACTTTTCAATAGAAACAGTAAAATCAAACTTTCTCTGCCTTTTCAAGAGCTACAGACACTGCCTTACTAATCTAATGACAGAGAATCACCCCTATTTTTGGAGTTTGTACTCAAAAATGTAAACTGATATGTAAAACCTCTACACACTTAATGTTGACATGTAAAGCTAAAAGAAATGGAGCAATCATTTGCAAAAAAAAAAACAAAAAACCAACATATCTGCAAACACTAATTTTTTGAGCTTTTGGAGCAACCTGCTGGTACAGCTATCATACCAATAATTTTGCGCATCCCTATTTTCCACCTGACTCAGCAGAGAAACATAAATCCCTGGAGTGTTTTGTCATGACATTACCTTCATTAACTGTTTCACTGCCATATGGTCCTTTCAACACCAGAGTATCAAACAAAGGGGCAGTCAAATTTTGAGGAATGCACAATCAAGTCAATAGCGGACATGCCTGAATAAAACAAATGTTATTATGGAGCTCAAAGAAAAATGGTGGTCTACAAGAGTTAAGCTGGTCCTTGCAATTGCTTTTATCAACATGATAAACGGGCCTGCCTGTTTCCTTTAACATGCTGCCTCTATCTCTTAAAAGCTGATAATGCACATTTTCATTTTCACAAATGCAATAAATACCAAACAGGAACAGTAAAGCTTGTTTTTCAGTTCATGTATGAGCATTTCAGCTTCAGAACTGTCCAAACAACTCCAACATTTTCTCTGTATGAAAGTTGCTTTTTTCATGTCAGACTGAGGCTCTTCCCTCCTGTAGACAAGCCAAAAGAGTCGGAGGCTGCAAGCTTGGAAAAATCACAGAAGGCTGATTCGAAACCAGTTTGTGTTTTGAGTTTTTCATGCCAGGGAATAGATGGTATTCTTTGGAGAGTGGATCTCTAGACTACCAATGCCGAAGTCTATCTCCCTGACGTCTCTCCTGGTTCCTGTGTACTGGCCGATAAACGAGCCGTCTTCATCAAACTGTATCTCTCCTCCTTCTCCGTAATCCACCAGGCTGTCGTCGCTGTCTGAGCGCTTCATTATAGACTCTGTAGATGGCTGGCCTCTCTGAAGCCCTCTTTCCTCCTCACTGCAATACAACACACAGGATTTCTCATTTTAGCAGGAGATGGCAACCAGGTTAGATAAAACAGCCAGTCGAACACTTACCGTCTAGGGTAGGGCAGAGTGGAGATTCGGGTTATCCTGAAATATGAGGAGAGTTTGTTCAAGAATAGCATTTGTGTGACAGGATATTTGAACTTTCTTTATTGAATTTACTATTATTCATCAGTAAAACCTTTATTAGAGTTCCATTAATGTGCTGAAATACTGTATTTTTAATAGCTGAAAACTTTTGTTACTTAAACACATAACCTACACATAACATAAATTAAATGTCAATTGTGTAAATATGTCAATATGTAGGCGTTTCATACCTTTCAAGAGACCTTGAGTGATTCAGTAGAAAAGAACAGGGTTGGAGTACAGGGTAGGTATGGGTTTAGATAGAAAAGGTGGGGTGGGCAGAAAAAACATGTAAGTAAAATAAATAAATAAATAAAAATGATAAATATACTTAAATTAACAGACCAAAGTAAAATAGTTTGGTTTGTATATGTGCATCATGCTCAAATTTAACCCCATTGACAGCCATTCTGCTGAGTTTTTGGGCCACTTGTAGTGCTTTTGATGTTTTCATCTGTGGGGCGACTTTTTGGGTCTCAATTGAAAGTGCAGCACAAAGCATTTGGCACACAGAGCAGGGGTGTATTGTTTTTTTCTGTCAGACAATCAAACATGAACATGCCCACAGCGCTAATTTATCTTCAATCTGTCCAATCTTGTCCCTCAAATGCCTCGGACTCTACCACTGATGCTGGCATAGAGGAGGGATCACTTTAAACCCCCATTTCCCCTTTGTAACTCCATTCACGCTGCTTTTTCAAGCTGTAATCAAGAGGCATAATATTGGTGTCATGTGGACTCAGTGGGGAACAGGAGCAATTTATGTGTATGGGGAGCATACCGCGTGTCCTGCTCTCTGCATACAACACCTAGCCATACTGCAACATGAACTGACACAAATATTGCGTCCTCGTGAATATATCAAGGAGCTATGATGGTTACATTTTCTTATCTCTGTTTAAAACTCACAGAACAGCCTGCATTAATATCTGTCAGCACAATAATTGGTGGCAATCATAATTATGTATACAAATATTGTAACTGTAGTTTCATGTAGAATGAGAGTCTTTGACTGTTGATATAGTTTTGCTTGTTTATCTGTGCATCATGCCTACTGGAAGACTGCTCTCAGGAGGACTTTAAAAAACAAAGGCACACTGCCTGGCAGCTCTGTATTTCATAAAAACTCAACCTGAATACATAAACAAATACTTTAACTATGCAGATGGTATGCTGTCGTGCACCCTAAGTGTATGGTACAAGCTTAGTGAGAATATGTTCTGATCTCGTGGATGAGTGCCCATCTGTCCAGTGTGTCCTCTTGAAATTAGTTTAAGTTGCAGTCAATTCATGTGTCCTCACAATAGGAACGCGCCAGTTTGCATGTGACCACTCCTTATTTTTAGACAAACATACACCTGGGAGGTGACAGGAATGCATCTGAATTCGTCATTTAAAAAACTTGTGCGCTTGGAATTAAAATTGCACCTGAGTCAGGTAGAAAATAGGAGAGACACCTGTGCTGCTCACAAAAACACTTGGTGCCAGGCATATTAGAGGACCCATAGTGACAGCAAACCCCATAGGAGGTTAATATTACACCTTGCACTGCCTGAATAGGGCACCAAGGGGCGGCCATATTAAGGAGAAAATAATTCTGATGCACCACTACAGATCAAACAGGAGTGAAAACATGTCAGGTGTTATTATAGCTTTTTCAAACAATGATTTTGTTGTACTGAGTTACTGGAAACTGAGCTACTGGAAACAAATATTTTTTACAGTATCAGGTATTCTTACATCAATAGATCCTGCCTGTGCAGACTTACACCCTCTTGTCAAATATCATTAAATCCACACCTTGTATATCATACTTCTAGTCTACCATTTTCCCTCCATTCATCTTACCGATAGTCAAAGGATCCTTCCTGATCTTTGTCATCCACGGGCTCTAATGAAATGTCCTTTTTTTCTCGAACTGGAATCAAATAAAGCAAACATCATTAAAGCATGAAAAGTACAGTGATTTGAATATTATTCATCATGAGTGAGCAGCACTGTACCTGGGTATTTCCCCCCTCGGCTCCTCTTGATAAAGCAAACTATGAGTAGGATGAGCACGATGAGAGCCACAGCGCACATTATCCCGATGAACCAGCCCTGAGTGGTGATGTCCACCTGGTCTGTAGCATAAGCTGAGATACACACAAAAACACACACACACCTTTAAACACAAACTTAATAGAAATCATATCCACTCAGTGCTTAGCTATAGTGGACATAAATCCAAATATTTAGTTTTACCCTTTTCTCCTGTGAATATTAGCATTTCCAAATGTTTTCTGGAAATGTTTTGATACATAATTCTCATATGAAAGTGTTGCAGTCCCTTGTGAAAACCGAATGTGCTGCCAACCTTGATGAAGACTGTAGGTTAAAACATGTTGGTGCCAAACCCACTTAACAAAGGCTTTTTTAGTTTGTGCAAAACAGTGTGCCTTATATATTTTTTTAGTTATGACTTGTTAAACATGAAAAAAAACACAAATCAGAATTCTGTCTGTTGAGACATTTACTTTCAAGTCTAGAAGGACTTGTTTTTGGCACAGGGCTGCCTCTGATCATAGTGAGGCCTTAAGCAATTCTGTTATGAGGCCCTCACTTCTGTGACTTCTACCTGACAATAATACCTGCAAGGCACAATTACTTCATGAAGCACATAAAGCAATACCGTAATTTCTCGATTATAACATGCACTTTTTTGCTTTTGAATAAGCTTTAATTTTCAGGTGAGTATTATACACAAGTACAAGCAAAATACTTACCATATTTTGTCTCACCAACATCACAATTGCAACATACGTATCTGATACAAAAATATTCTCTTTCTCTGCGAAAACACAGGCAAACCCAGAGTGCTACCATCTTGTGAGCAAGGGGACACGAAATAGCCGTGCTGTGATTGGTCAAAGATATCGGCATGTTGATAACTGCTCTCTGATTGGTTGGTACACTACGACTGAGCATGCTCGGGCAGAAAGCGAGTAATTGCACATGCATGAAGCAAAAGGTGTTTCCGCATCCATTTGAGAGAGAGAGTAAGGTTTGGGCAAAATTTGGGTGCGTGTTATATTCGAGTACAGCGTTTTTCCAGGTGAAAAAATCGTGAAAATATGAGGTGCGTGTTATAATCAAGTGTGTTATAATCAAGAAATTAGGGTCCAGCAAAAGTAAATAAACAAAAGAATATAATATGTATATGTATACAAGGCATGGCTATTAAAATAACACTACTGCTGATATACAATTTTACTGAACATAAAAATTTTTGAATGTCTTCCTTCAACATACTCCACTGATCAAAGCAGTGCAGTAGGTCCTCTTTGGACAGTTGTTGTAGAACCTCTGACATTCTTAACTTCTTACACCGACTAGAAATGTGTTCCTGTGGTCACATTTTTTCTCAGAACTGTTTGTAATAGTGTTGATTCACCACTGACCCTTCTGGAACCCACTCCTTCAAAATGATGCCCTCAATGTTAAGGTAAACGATCAACATGCCTTTGAATTTGGACTTTCTTTGTTTAGCTTTCTTCATCCTAAGTATAATGGTGTCTTCAATGAACTGACTGTTGGTTTGTCTCAAGATAGTAATGGAAAAGCTGAGTTTCTTTGCATGTAATCACTCCTAAAAAAATTCACAGATTTGTTCCAAAATTTCTCCAAAAATTTGCTTGCATTTTTCCTTTTGATCAGGAGTCAAAAGTTTGGGGACAACTTTGGCATACACTTCGGTCATGTTCAACTTTTCATGCATAATTTGCTGAACTGTCTCTTTATCAATGGAGAACATTTATGCTATCAGTCTTATGCCGAGTTGTTGATCATTTCCAACGCCTTTTTCAATTTGTTGAATTTTTTTGAGAATTTTGTGTGTGTGCCCATGACATTAATTTATGAAAATTTCAAGTTGATGCGCTGCTCATCTTTTACATATACCATTACGACGACTTAGCAAAAACATGTGCACTTCAGTCAGTATCTAGCAGTGAACTAAAGATGTTGCTTATTGGAAACTTAAAGCAGTTGTGCCTGAATACACAATCAAAAAATATAACACTCAATATGACCGTAAGCCATGTGGTTTTAGCCTTCAAAGCAAAGACTCATTATTTAATAGCCATAACTAATATGTATATTGACACCTACACATTTGAAAAGCAGCACTTTCACAAATTAAAATTAAATAGATAGATGAAACACAGTCTCGTTAATGCAGAAAAAAGAAATATGAGTTATTATGGAGTTGACGTATGTTCTAGCATTCACAGTATCCATTCATAGAAAACAAAAGGCAATGAGAAAATGATGGATTACTCTCGGTGGTATAGTGGGGTGACTCCTCTGTATGCCACTCCCCTATCCCGATCCGAGTCCGGGCAGCCACAGAGAACCTGTATCGAGTGTAGCGGTCGTATCTCCGCACTGAAAAACTCGTAACATTTGGAGGAAACTCTTCAACTCGCAGCTCCTCTCCTCGGGTGGCGTTCACTGTAGAGAGAGAAATAACCGAGTATAAGGAGGACTCTTGGTGATGATAGAGCGAACTCAGCTGAGCTTTTAAGTACCTTACTGCTCAGAAAGAGGCTTCACAAGTGTTCATTACCCACTGGCGAACACACTTCAGTGGTGTTTCAGTTGTTGAGTGTATATCTAAGTCTGCTATTATTCACTCCAGGGATGTGGAAGTTTCATAAGAGAACCTTCACTGGCTCAAGAAAAATAAACTATTTCTTCTTCTGTTTCTCTCTGGAGAACTGCAGAGGGCTACATTATGCTTTGAAAGTGAGTCGTTTGAAGATAAAAAAAAAATCCTCAGGGGGTTTTCTGATAGTGTTTCAGATGTAGGGACAGCTTACCTGTCTGATACTTGAGAATATATCCAGTCACATAACCATTAGGTTCATCTGGAAGCTCCCAGTCCACATAAATACTGTCTAGATGTCGCTGCTGGATTCTGAAGGAGCTGGGAGCAGATGGTACTGCAGACAAAATCAAACAAACAGTAAACAGTGATTTAGAAGAGGTACCCTTGTTTCTGGGTGGTAAATTTTTAACACTTCTTACCTCCCTCAGGTGTTGAGAAGTGGATGTAATTACTGGGCGGACCTTCATATCGATTGTTTGTCACCACTATGTACATCTTATAGTTGCTGTAGGGTATCAGCCCTGTGACAACACCAGAAGGCTCTGGACCGTTCTCTGGAAATGACTTTGACTTCATGGCTCTGTTAACCCAATGCCATCTCAGCTGGCTGCTGTCCCTCCAATAGTAAACCTGAGAAAAGATAAAACATACCACACAACATTTCAAACTGCATGCAAGTAAAGGTGCTAAGATTAGGTTTCCCTCTGCTGATACCAATCAGCAACCTGGGGGGTTGCTGCTTGGTATCAGATGGAAATTTGATGGAATTATCAAAGTCAGAAATGTGCCAGTGACCAGTTAATTCGATTTTGTCGGTTATCTGAATCCTGATACGGATCCAGGAATTTTTTTTAAGGATTTGTTAACATTGTGAGGTGGGTCAGTTTCCCACATTTTTGCAAATTTCTCAATGGATTTTGTCAGGGAATGTTGGTCATGGAACAAAGAAGAAATGTATGGATTTTGGTGGTGATCCAAAGTTGCATGTGGATCCATGAATTTTCAGATTATATGTTAAAAGTGCAAGATAGGGCAGTTTTCCGCTTCTTTAACAATAACTCACCCGATAATGCTGGAAATG
The DNA here is from genome assembly GCA_037902135.1 of Cetoscarus ocellatus. NCBI lineage: Eukaryota > Metazoa > Chordata > Actinopteri > Labriformes > Labridae > Cetoscarus > Cetoscarus ocellatus. Next base: position 111,609 of record JBAMNC010000481.1, on the reverse strand, counting down.
CCTTGGCGCTTCACTTCTAGTTTTATTTTAAATGTTTGATTTTGAAAATGGCATGTTTGACATGGGACCAATAATACAGAGTTGGTTGAGCTAGAGTTCAGTTAAAATGGTTTGCACAGAATGGCTGCATCCACGGATTGCCTTCAACAACATTTCAAATGGAGGGTAAATCAAACAACTGACGTCACATGGCTTCATACAATTCTTTCTACAGTCAGTGGCTGATTCAGTAACTGATCATATGTGTTTATTAAAGAAGCTGGTCATGCGGCCGGTCAGTCTACATCTCAAACTGATTTCTTGAACATGACAATGAGTTTGATGAACTCTACCCACAGTCACTAGATCTCAATTAATTACAGCAGAGACCCCCAACAGCTGGGTTTTTGCTGTACATCAATTTGTATCGGGCCGTAGAGACACAAAAAATTATTTTATTACCCTTTTTGGTCTAATTGAGACTGGAGAGTGTTTTATTTTGAAAGGATGACTGGATCCTCACATATCCGTCTGTGTAGCCTGTCTGTGCAGACTTTACACTGAGGCTCTATGTCTCTGCTACTACTCTGATGAACAATAAATAACAACCAGACATAAATTCCTACTATACCTTGTGCTCATGCACATGTCCAATTATGCTTTGGCTGGTCCCCAACTATAAGCCTATATTCTATCACACAAAACCGGGCTGTGATACAAAAAAGGTTGAGGAACACTGCATTGAAGCTCCTTCAAACCAAAATCTGTGAATACGTTTCTAGCATCTTGTTGAATCATTGCCACCAAAAATTATGGCAGTTCTGAAGGCAAAAGGGGTTCAGCCTAGGACTAGAAAGGTGTACTTAAAAAGTGGCTGGTGATCAGATTTGAATTCCCAGTATTCTGACCTTGTATTCCTTAAGTTCACCCCTCAAATTGTCCCGGGTCACAGGGTCCCATTGCACAGTCACCTGGGTGCTCTCAATTTCAGACACCATCAGGTTCAGTGGAGCAGTCACAGGACCTGCAGAAGAAAAATTAATTTGCTACTAGTAACACAAGTGATGATGAACAGGTTAATTATGGCCACATGGAGGTAGAACAATGATACAGAAATAGCCAGTTTTTTTGTACTGACCAGGAAGCCATTGGGGCTTCATAGCTTATAAAATATACTGTAGAAGATTTAAGTACTTACGGTCCTCTCCAGAGTAACCAATGACAACAGGAGACTCAGGTCCAAGCCCGAAGTCATTTACAGCTTGAATTTTAAGCTCATAGGGAGTGAAGGTATCTGCGTCATAGATGTAGTATTTTAGCCATTTGGTGGTTGCATTCTTCCACTCCTCTCGGGAATCTCTCCTCCTCCACCAAACTAGATATTTCAGGTGAGGCCCATTCCACTCTCTGTAGGTCAGAGGCTGAAACAAAATGGACCCAATATGACTGACCAAAGCACATCGAACAAGGCAGATTCATGTTTTTTTGATGAGTTCTGTCATATTACCTCCCAGCTGATCTCCATGTTGTTCCTCCATGTTCCCACACCCTTCAGGTTCTTTGGGATGACATCTGGGGCTGTGCAGACAATCAAATGTAGCAAATCATTGGCATAAAAAAGACATAATTATAATCAGTGTCTTGCATAACTGGCTATGTTAACTGACGATTGCAGGACTATTGAATAAATATGTCTTTCTTTATATTTCAATTCTAGAGTTATCTGATACTCATGAGCAAAACCTGTTATTAAAAAGTTTCCTGGGTGCAACTGTTTGTTTAAACAACTGTTATAACCATGGTAACCACAATGCAAACAGCCACAGGTCATCAGCCAACATGGTCCCCTATGAAACAATAGCACTAAGTCTCGACCAAAATGTCGGTAGCGTTTTTTATCGTCAGAGTGGTTTTTATCTAGCATCATAGTGAAGGAGTTACAGAGAATCTGTGTAATAATGTCAGTAGTCAAGTTATCGACACTTAAAACAGCAGCAGTTTAACAACATTCGCTGTTACATGTGTACAAAAGTGATAATGTCACATGGAGCTACTGCACCCCATGGAGAGGCTGGTGCAGAGTGCGACATTTTAGGCCCAAATGCCGTTTTCCCTGTCCACAAGGAGACACCCAAAATGTTTTTTTTAAATCCTCACTTTAGCCGGAGTTTTCCAAAATATGTACTTTCAGCGTTTACTTGTGGACAGAGGGCCATGTCTCCCAGAAAACCTCAGTTTTTAAAATACTTGCCAACATGTGGACATAGACTTTGACTCAAACCTACGTGCACCACTGCTCTGGAACCGCTTAGATGGCCTACTTGGGCGACTCATCCCAATTTCATTGATGCCGATGACCCTAAACTCATAATACGTGAAAGGTTGGAGGTGAAGGATGACTGAGTTGAGGTTCCCCGGGTATGTTGAAAGGTTCCTCCACTTCCCAGGCAACCAGTCATCATCATCATACTGCACCAAGAACTCTATGACAGAACAATAGAGGTAGGAAGTCTAATAAATACAAAAGAAATTCTCAAAAGAAAAAAATGTTTTGTAATGTAGTCCACTGGCTCTTATGACCTGTTATTGGGATGTGGTTGCTGGCTCCTGGAACCCAACTGAGTCTTACACTGCGCTCATATGGATCTGACAACTCCAAATTAGTTGGAGGATCTGGGCGGTCTATGAACAAACAGAATAAACATGTCAAAAAGCTAATATGCTAATATGTTGTGTTAATCAAATATATTTTGTTTCATAGCTGTCATACCCATAACCATTAGGCGTGCTGAGGCGGACTTCTGGTCCAGGTCACTCTTTATGATACAGGTATAATTCCCTTCATCGCCTCTGTTTACACTTGTGATGATCAGATTTGATTCATCCAAAGAAATTCTGATGATCAAAAACAACTGATTATACAAGAACAATTGTTCACTGATTGGTAAATATGATGAACTGTTCTTGTTTTATATCATTTTTCTCAACAGGCAGTGAGGAGGAGCTGCACAATGTTACACACTGAGAACTGTAAAATGATAAAACAATGACCCACAGATCTTTATGGATGCAGCCATGTGTTTCAACAAATATTTTACTGGATTTGTTTGGTGGTGGTCCTTGTCAATGCAGGAGACAATGGAGCCTCAAATATGGAGTTGTGTCCATTTTGTAATAGTTTGTTTGTTTTTGGTTCGACAAGTATGTTGGTTGTGACTGCTGTGGATCTTAAATAGTTTACATAGTTAGAATCTTGAAGATTCTAGCTTTCTTGTGATGTATGGCATATAATGTACTACTTTACAGTGAGATTCCTTACTGGATGTAAATATTCAGACTGTTAATGATAATATATCATTTCTTTTAACTGAATTACCGTAACAATGCTATCAGATCTGATGCAATTATCATTTTGTGTCATAATCAAGTCAGTTAAGGAAAGATGACCTTCCCTGTCAATTTATACTCCACAAAAAAGGTTAGAAATGTTATTTTGGTAAATTATTTCTCCCCTTTGATAATCCCAGTTAGTGTTGTATTTTATATCATTGAAAAGCCTAATTAGTCACGTTTACAATGAGGTACAGCTTGTAGAGATTGTGCAACCTTGGAATGATCAACACAGCTAAACATGTGGGTAGCAATCAAGTTTGTCAAAGACAGACAGTGAAGTGGGCGTCTCTGGAAGACAACACCCCAAGAAGACCAGTTCCTTGGCCTTGGTTCACGGAGGAACTGTAGGGTAGAGGGGATTTTGGCACATTATTTTGGGCACTACCCACATGTTTATCTGTGTTGCTCCTTTTAATGAATGCATGATCCTTACAAGTTGTACCTTTTGTAAAGGTGACAAATGAGGCTTTACGACGATATTTAGGATAATACCAATTGGTATATTTGAAGTGGAGAAATAATCAACCAAAATAGTATATAAGAAATGTCTTCTCATGGAGACAATAACACTAACCAGAATGACTAAGTAAACATTTGCTCTCAGGAATTGAATTGAGTGTTGTTAGATTAAGTTTTCGTTAATACTGCTTGATGTCAATATTTTAAGTTGAGGTCTGATTGAGATCAAATTTTTACATTAAATCTAGGTTTGCCTCAATTTGGGCTTCTGACAAAAGATACAAAAGATTAACAAAACAAGGCTGGGAAGCCTCAAATGTTACAAACCATGTTCACGAGCCAATGACTGATGTTACATTGGTTATTCCCAATTTAATACAGAACTAGGATCTCACAATTCAAAAATTTTAATGTGTATATTCAGACGCACCTCCAGCCATAGGACAAGGTTCTCTTGTCTTTCATCCATGTTGTTGTGACAGGCGTGGTGACATCTGCTTTTACGCCGCACTCGAAGCGCACATCTGTTCCTCTGATGACTTTCATATCCTGAGGTCTGGTGACAATTAAAGTGGGCTCTAAGAAAATGAAAGGAAAATATGGCAAGAAGTAAAAGGGTAATATTGATCACCAAAAGCCAAATATTTATCTTAAATAGTCTCTTACCCTTAACTTCTACTCGAACCTGACTCTCATCTCTTCCTGCCAGGTTGCTGACTACACACACATAGGTTCCTTGGTCCTCTATCCGAATATGTCTAATCTCCAGAGTCCCATTACTGTGGGTTTTGAAACGATTTCCCTCAAGATTCCCCTGTCCATACTTAGACCTGAGAGAGCAAAAACAAAGAAACTCGACTAATAAACACAAATACTGGGACCTGACATCTTAACTCAACCTTTAGGTCAAAGAATTAACATCATTTACTCACCAACGTAAGTCCGGCACAGGAGAACCAAAATAGCGGCAGTTGAAGAAGGTATGACTGCCCTCGATCACCTTGATGAGTTCATTCCTTGGACTTAGAATACGAGGCGTTGCATCTACAGTAAAATTAAGACATTTCTGCTTTAAAATCCATATCATTTTTATCATGTTCTCTTTAAAGTTTTCTGTTAAATACAGCTGTAACTGTTCAGTTTTCATTCAGTTTCATCTGTGGTCATTTGATGGTACAGCAGCACTTGAGGAGGCAGATAAATGTTTGTTATGATAGTGAGAGAGTTTTTTTTTTTTTTTTAAATAAATCTGTGGTCAATTTTATGCAGTGGCAACCAACATGAATCTCTTAATGCGCAGTGAGGTCAGAACATCAGCATGGTACGTTTGCACAGATGCAGTTTGAAAAGGGCTTAAGACACGCAACAATGTTTAACAATGTAAGGGCCATGATAACATAGTGATTACTTACGCAGCACATTGACGAAAGCATTGGCAAATAGGTACCCATATTGGTTGGAAGCATTGCACTGATAGACGGCGTTATTCTCGGCTGTTACGCCTCGTAAACTCAGCGTGTCTCCTGATATCTGTCTGTTAGGCTGTGGGGTAGCAGCTGTGAGGAGAAAGACAGAATATAGAAGACAAGAATTGACCATTGGGTTTATCTTATTTTGATGAAATCCTTAGAGAAGTGGGCCTTATCTTTAAAATCTTACTCTCTATTGGCTCGCCATTGATAAACCAGCTGATTGTGGGACGAGGAACGCCATCAGAGCGACATACAAGGCGTCCACTCTCCTCTGGGGCCAACACTAAATTTGTGGGCTTCTCCAACCAGAATGGAGCCGCTGAAAAATTCAAGACTATGAGCTGATTTTGAATCATTTTCAAGTTAGAGAAGACAACAGAATTCTTTGAATGTCTGACCTTTGACCTTGACAGTTATTGTATGCTCAATGTATCCGATCTTGTTCGTAGCAGTGCAGACGTATTCACCCATGTCTTCAAAAGCCGCCTTCGGGATCTGAATCATTTTGTTGAAGTTTTTCACCTTCATATGTGATGTTGCCACCAGGTCTTCGCCATCTTTGGTCCATGTTATACGAGGGGTCGGTCTGGATGGTAATAAACAAGATTTAACCCTTTAAGCCTGTTGTATCATATTTGATACATACTTTTATGACACCTCTATCTAATCAATATGATCAACAAAATACAAAAAAAACCCATCAGAATACAATCAGATAAATGATAAAAATGTCCTCGAATGGATTATCAGTTGCCAAAAACACCTAATGTATCAAATGAGATTCAAAAAATATATATGTTAAATTTTTATGGAAATTTTGATTCTTTTAGGATTTCAGTAGAAAGTTAAATAAACATTTCAGCTCCAAAAAATTAGAATTTTCTGGCTAAAATTTGTGTTTTCAGGCATTAAAGGGTTAAAACATGGTGTCTCATGAAATCACAGTCAAAACTTAAAAAGAATAATGATCGTGTCCTTCAGTCTCATTTTAATCATGACTATTTCATATACCCTTGTAATACGGTTAATATTTTGATCTTGGTTTCATACTCACACCCCTGCAGCGATACACTCCAGCAGCAGTTCTTCTCCCTGCAGCACCAGGATGGAGCTGGAGGAGCCGGTGGGTGATAGCCAAGTGGGGCCGGCCTCAGCCACCGTGCGGGCTGGTTTGACACAATAAGTGCTAGTTAGTTGCACAAATTTTGACTTTATAAACCACAACTAGAGCAGGTTAACAATGAAATAAAAGGAAAGCTCCAACAGAAGACACACTCCCCAACATTAGTAACTTTAGAAAAAGCAAATATTGAATCATTTTAGGGTGATGTTTGAAATGAGAACAAAGTGAATGACAGTAGTAATAGACCATTTATGAGTCACTTATCAGCATGCTATTTAGTGGCGTACTGGCTGCTAATTCATCATCTTTTAGAGTTTCGTCGTGCCTGATTCTACAAAGTGATAATGTATTGTTAATCAGCAAGATGCAAATGATGCTGTTCACGGGACAAAAGGGAGATGTTGTGGGTAGAAGTACTTGAGGAGACGTCAAGCACACTGAAGGGTGTATAAAAGTCAAGAAGCAAAAACTGACCTCTTTAATAACCATAAGTAAAAATGGTCTATCCTCATGAAACAAATCACAAACTTATTCTTTTGTCTAAATTACCCATTATGAAGTCTTTATAACTCCGAATATTTTCCCCAATTTAAAGCAAGGCCTTGTTTAAGATTCATTTACTCGTTATCACACAAATAATCCAGTATCAAAGGGTCCATTGACTACTGTATTTTCTGTGACTGGGCTTGATTAATATTTGTGCATTTGTTTTGTTAGTTAATTTCAGGTATTGCAAAGATAATATTAATGTGTGGATGTGATATACAGGTCATAAATTGGAAAGGGTCGCCAATCCTTGGCACAGAAGTTTTAGACTGGTTCAGGTCAGACACACTTTTTGTTCAGTTGTAACAGTTGAAGTAAAGAGGGAAATATGCTCTTTGGTCAATCTATGAAGACAAACATATTCCTCAAAAAAGTTTGGTCCATTATTTCTCCCCTTTAATAATACTAATTGGCAGAGGCATTCTAGGATCAGAGCTTTGGGGGTGCTTGAGCACCCAGAGTGCTAGCCGACCAGGCAAGAGAAGTTTCAGTTTTGTTCATATGAATGCAATTTTTGGAACAATAATTTGAGAAAACACATCAATTCCAATAGTACATGTTAAATTATATAGTGAATTGAATTGTTTTCTTCCTTATCTTAACAGTTATTGTTTTGCTTGCCACTATTCTGTCTTTATTAGTTTAAACATGGACATACTGTTAAAAAATCTTGTAAATCTTGGGGGTACCTTGATTAAATCTGAAACGGGCTAGAAATGCCTATGTCAATTGGTATTGTATAGATTCTGTTTTCATGCCTTAGAACAGACTAAAACAAATCTGAAAATAAAGATAATCCCTCTGTCACCGACCACTAAATCCAACACTTTCTGATATTACGGCTTTGGTGATTAATTTGTAAACATAAATTGCATTGGGTAAGTAACATTGCTGTTAACATGAAGATAAGAATAAAAAAAAACTAAGACATGATTATCTAAACAAGGCAATGGCCAAAGAACTAGACACTGAAAGCTGTAATCATATCATCATACTGACTTGTCAGGACTTTGACGACCACGGGCATCTTCTGCTGGATGACATTCTTGTAGGGGAATCGAGCGTTACAGCAGTAATCATGAGCAGAGTCATTGAACCATACGTTGGAGAAGTACAAATCTCCGTTCACTCCCATGGACACCCTGCGGTCCGGCCGCACAGGCTGCATGGTGGGAAATGCCGTCTGGATGGGCCAGTTAAAGGGTCTGGCATATGAACCTGAAATAATCATGACATTTAAAATACAGTCAGTTCACAGTAGATTTTCTTACACAGATGGAATGTTTGTTGTTTAATTTATCCTTAAATATTTGATACAATTTTTAATACAGTGATTAAGAGACACTCACAGCTTGACATCCAATAAGTTTCAGGTTTTGGTGGACCAGGTGGAGGATCACATGACAGGACCAAGGGCTGGCCAACACTGACCACCACAGGCTCAAGGATCTCCCTCGGCCACACAGGAGGTCCTTCAGAAACAAAGAGTAAACAAGCTATAATTTGAGGCAAAGTCTTTGTATTTTCAATTATTTTGTCCATATCTTTTTATTTACTTGTCTTGTATGTTAAGAAAACTTGATAACTGTTGGAAATGTAATGATGTTTAATTCAAAGTCTTTATTTATTTTAAAACTTATTTTTATGTTAGAAAACCTATCTATCAGGAACATTTCATTCATACATTTAGAAAACTTGATTTGTTTGAAAAAAAACCCTAGATATTGTATTTAAGTTCATTTCAAACTATTTGTTAATGGAAGTTGGAAGTATTTATACTTGATATCTTATGTTAGTGAAACTTTATGTTCTGTTGAGCAAATACTTGATTTATATCAGTAAATGTACAGTATGTACCAGAAAAAGCTTGATATTTGATGCAGTTATCCATGTTATATGTCTGTAAAACTTTGATAGGAATCCTTGATCCTGATGGGCAGGTAAAATCTGATATTAAATAATCGCAACACTTGCTTTTATGTGCTAGTAAATCTTGATATTATTTGTTGCAATACTTGATATGAATCATCAGTAAGACTTGATAATAAAACAGCAAATACTGAATATTTGTGTGAATAATAGATGATAGAATTAATTAGAATACTTTTTTTGTGTCGGCAAACCATTCTTTTTAAACTTTTTGATGCAAAAACTTGCTATTATATCAGTAGGACTTAAATTCATTTTCTAGAATTCTTGGTACTTTACTTGAATCAAATAATATCTGGCACAGAAATTATATCATTTGATGCAAAACCTTTAACTAAAAGTACCATTAAAACTTTTAAAGAATTAGTTATAATAGTTGGAAAGAGTTATGGATTCTTGATATGGTGTGTTATGAATAATGTGTCATGTATATTATGTTTGTTACATCCAAACTTTGATATCATTTTATGGTAGTACTTAGTTTATTTTCTCTTAAATTCAATAAGCTTTGACTCAGAGACTATATATATTTTTCTACCAGTACCTCCTCAGATTATTGATGCAAACAATATTTTTTGTCAGTTAATCTTGATGACATTCTTTGTAAATGTTTGATATTTTGTGCCAGTAAAACTTGATATTAACAATTCAAATACTTGATATTATATTTCAATGAAACTTGACATTATAAGATAGTAACTCTTGGTGTAGAGGTTGAGATTATAAGGCAGGAAACTTGACACGTCGGTAAACTACATTATTTGTCAAGAAAACTAAAATAAAAATTAGTATTATGCATTAAGATATGATAGTATGTGGAAGGGAAAACCGGTACAATTTATAAAGAAGTCAATATATTAAAGATTTTGTTTTCTTCCCACAGAGGGCACAAAAATCCACATTAACTGGAAATTCTGCACACACCGAGGTCCCTGTATCTCATGTTCATGGGAAAATCAATGCCGGATTGAAGTTGATCTTACTGTAGAGTCGTAGTCTGATCTTGTTGGAGTATGCAGACCCATACTCATTTGAAGCTATGCACTGGTACTCTGCTTCATATTGTTCTGGATTGTTCCAGGCGTAGATGTCCAGCGTCCCCGAGCGCCTGCGCATTGATGCCTGAGGGTCACGAGCTATGTTGAAGTACTTCCCATTCCGCCTCCATGAGAAACTTCAGGAAGGGGCAGGAAGAATAAACAACGATCTGGGTTAGAAGTTCCATTACTAATGTTAAACATAATAAAACTGTTTTCTGAACATCAGCTCTTACATGGGATGAGGGTTTCCTTTGGCTTCACATTCAATGACCATGGTGTCTTTAGGGTCAACAATGTGCTCCTTCATGGACTGTTTTATAATGGTTGGAGGCTGCCTGACTGCAGACAAAGAAAGAAATGAGGATGACACATCATGAATAAGATGACACATTGTTAAAAGTTTATTAAAAAAAAAACATGAATGCCCACTCACTTTCCAGAGGGATGTCCCAACTCCAAACACTCTGCCCTATAAGCAGCAGCAGCGCTGGTGTGAACAGTGTTTCCATCTTTGCAGTTCATGGACTCCAGCTACTCTTTACTTTATCACCTCACCTGTTAGCAAGAGAGGGCTGTATTGTAAAAAATTTCATACAGTAAAATCCAGAAAAAATAGCATACAAGTAAAGGTAGAAAGTAAAAGTTAAGGACCCTGTAAGATTAGTGGTATGACAGTGTGAGTATCTACACTAAACTTCCATCACCTTCAAACATAATAATGAAAGAACTTGACTTTATAATTAAAAAATTACTTACACATGCAGTTCATTATCATTTGATGAAGAAGTTGCTGATAGCCTCCTGTGAGCTGTGCTGCAAATTAGCATTTTGCTACAAACACTGAAAGCAGTGCACTGGTGACATGTACACTGTTGAATATTACAGCATTATTGCGACTGTATGTTTATGTTAAATGTCACAAGTCCTGGTGTATTTGAACTTTTACATCATATAGAGTGTATGTTATGCAATGATTTTGTTTCAATTGGAAAAAAATGAACAATTTGCCTCTGTATAGAATCAGATACAGCCTTTATTCACGCCAATATGGAAACGCTGGGATCTGAGAGGGCGGGGATGCTATGGGAAGCTATGATAATAAACTTTGTGCTGATTGGCTGCCCAAAAAATGCCTAATGGGAGGGGTTACAAGCCCCAGAGTGGACTTTCAAAACACTAATGGCTTTTACCTCTGACAAGTTAGCACATATGTAGGTGGAGACTGTGTTGCTATGACATCATAAACTCCAGGAAGTAAGAAACAGAGCATTTAAAGGGGCATTTTCTCCATGAACAGAGAGTTTAACAAAGGGTGCCATGTTCTCCTGATCCCCAAACTCATTCTAACAACATACAGTTGATTTTGAAGGAAATGGGACCTTGACATTGAATGGGTAGGTGTGACCTGCGGTGTAAAGCAGCTTTGAGTAGCCAAAGAGAATAGAAAAGTGCTATATAAGATCAAGTCAATTTACCATTTAAATAAATGAAAAATATAAATGGATGTTTATGTTAGGGCAAGTATAAGGAGTATCATAATCCATTTAAAACTAGACTTTAGAAAAGCTTGTGAAAATGTTAGTCCGACTGAAATCCTTGCAAGGACTTTTTCACTTTTATGGGTACACACATTGGCCAGACCAAAAATCAACTACTTTTCAATGTTTTTAGCATGATACCAGTTTTCATGCTACCCTTCCCTTTGACTAGAGAGAGTCAATGAGCATAAATTCTAATTAAAGCAGAAGTTGCTCAGATATAACTCAGTAGTTTCACCTGCACAGTAAAGACAACCAAATGTATGAATAATGAAATACTGTCCTTGTCCTAGTATGGTCTACATGCACCAAGAAAAAGCAACACAGCAAAGCAGTGTGTTACATGGTGAGCCAAAGTGCACATAATACACCCAAAAGCAGGAAAAACAATCAAAGGTCCTTAAGCTATATGCATATACATATGTTGAAATGTCACTAATAACTGTGCTTAGGGATATTAGAGGTCATATGTTGCTTTTAATCAGGTCCACATATTCGTATTTGATGACAGCAAGTGTATGTTCACAATTACAAATGTTTTAAAAAAAGCTATGTTTTATATACGTACATGTGTCCCTATCAGAGACGCTCTGTTTGAGCTCCTGCCCATGTTGGCCCAGTCTGCACTGGTTGTTTTTACCGGTCTACTCTGTGACAATTGGTCAGTGCTGCAAGGCACCATGTTGTCAACAACTCTACACTCACTCTTACATTTATGCTCTGCAATGGGCCAACAGGCCTTTAATGTCGACAAAACAAAGGTAGGATGTCACACTAGTAGGTCTACCGGGGGGAATGACACTTTTAATCAGTGGCATGAACATGTACAGAAGGAGAAGTCCTAATGTGGCAGACGTTTTGTCTTGATCTTACAAGCGCACTGTCACATGGAGGGGACATATTAAACACACTAAAGTGCATATAAACTCAATAAAGTATATTATGGGCACTTCAATACAGTCCATTTGGTATGTTTTAAAAAACCTGATAGAGAACACAGCCAATGACTCCAGCTGAGAAAAGGAGTGAAAAGTGTTTACAACCAACAGTTATTTGATATATAGTTAACAGATCTATTATAAAAACCCATCTGATGATTTTGAGTGGAGATTTTGATATTTATTGAGGTTCTGCTTTGACACTCCTGCAAAAGTGTCTAGCTAGTCTTTTTGATTGTTCCTAACATTGTGCTAGCAATTTAATTTAGCTTTACTCTTAGCAGCACCATATTTCAAACAGTGTCCTGTCTGTGTTAACTGGAATAATAGCAGAGACATTAAGAGATCCAGCTAATATTTGAATAAACAATGAAATCTACTGTGTAAATGGCACACAACCGGCAAACAGGTGCATGCTTCTTTAACAGAGGTTAGGGCCAACCTGGCTGGTTGGATTTATGTTGAATGTGAAACACACTACTGTGCACTCATCAGCCACTTTATTAGGTTCATCTTGTTAGCAGGCTGGACCCACTTTTCCCTCCAGAACTGCCTTAATTCTGTGTGGCTGAAAAACAACACGGTGTGAATAACATCCCTCTCAGGTTCTGGTCCATATTTTTATGATTTACACCACACAGTTGCTGCAAGTTGTTGGCTTCTGAACACCCATGATGTAAATCTTCAGTTGAATCACATCCCAAAAGTGATCTATTGAGATCTGGTTAGTAGAGGCCTCTCTACTATCGTTGTTACTGGACATACATTTTTACATTTTGACATAAATGAGGAATTCAATCTGAATTCAACTTTTTATACAAACTTTTTATTAAAAAAATAAATAAATAAATAAATAAAAATAAATAAATAAATAAATATATATATATATATATATATATATATATATATATATATATATATATATATATATATATATATATATATATATATATATATATATATATATATCAAGAGTATCTGATAATTTGAAAACTTTTTAGATGGCCCTCATGTTAATCAAAGTTGCCCATCATTGGAGTAGATGGACAAGAGTAAATTATGGTTGGTTAAGTTTTAGCTTTTAATAGTGTTATTATGATGTATTGTCATTGAATGTACTCAGTAAAAGCTTTACTGCAACATTGCGTTGAGGAAAAAGCCTTAAAATGAAACTCACAAGGATCTCAAAACTGTGTGAAAGTAAATACTTTGTAAAAGTCAGCTGTCAAAATTAGGTTCTCAAACACTGTAGTAAATACTCGTCAAACTTTGCATCAGGCTGACATGTTTGTCACCCTCTGGTCTATAATAAAATTTGAGTCATGCCTGTGTGCTCAGAACAAAAGGTTGTCAGTACTCACCCCTCTCATGTCAAAGTCTAATCACGGGTCTCTCCTCCCCATAACTGCAGCTTTCTCAGTGCACCAGTGATCCCCACAAAATTATTCCTGTTTGTGCAGTTTATAAAAATAATGTCTCAGACCCTGAAAATATCAGGTCAAGAGCCCTCGAGGAGTTCATTCACGTCAGTAATAGAGTTTCTGTCTGTCACTGCCGCTTACACTCTGCCCACCCATCACATGAATAATGAATGAGCGCCATACACCACCCACTCATCGCCCACTTCAGTCCACTGTTCTGACCGGGCTCTCATAACTCTGAACAATCCATCTCCATCAGAGCCAAAAAGTTTGTCAGCACAATAAACAACCTCAAACTACATCAAGCTATAACAATAGTTTGGTTTATTGCGCTGTACTTGGGATTTTTTCTTAACTTCAAGTTAAATGATTAAAAGTTAAGTTTCCTCGAGCAACATGGCTGAATCATAATTTGCTTTAACCTGGTCTAGCGCTATCAGAATCAGATTGGTTTGTCCAAAAGAATGCACAAAAATGCATTCCTGTTGGTTTTGATGACATCAAAATGTGGGCTTCATTGTTTACTGGAGAAAGCTTGGGAGCAGGGAATGAAAGAAATGTTTGTTTCTGTTGTATGAATTTTACATGTGCTAAGCTTCAAGTCTCATGACTCCTAACAGAGGCAGGGACCAAAGGATGAAATACTGAACATCCAGAACTTTCCCAGGAGATCTGCCAATCGTCTAAAACTCTAAAATTCTCTCCGTTCAAATTTCCCAAACTTAACATTTAACCATTTACATCCAGCTTAAGTCTATCTACGTGACGATTTGAGATTTTCTTCAAACTTTTCTCATATAATCACTCTCAATCAAGGATGGACTGATTAGATTTTTGAGGTCAAAGTTCTAGGTTATAGAGAGGGGAGGGAATGAGTCCAAAAATGCAGAAGTGAGTTAGCATTTAGCACTTCCTGGTTCTCAACGTCAAAACTATGTGGGATTTATAACATCGTTTCGGATAAGTGCCTGAAATAAGGTTCATGGTGAACACATGCACATGAGATGTCAATGTTTAATGGGAAGTAATGCATCTGATTTTGCCTGCTGTTTAATCCTAAACATTGTCGTGTGTTTAAAACAATGGTTGCTAACGAACTGCTAACAAGGACTATAGAAATGGCCAGGGAACCGACGGAAAGCACTTCTGATTGATTTTTGATAATCAGTTATTCATACACTGTTGCCACGACCATGGGCACCCACTTGATCAAGTCACTCCATGATGAGGACACTCTTAAAGAAGAGGTCACAAGAGGATATAATGCATATTGGTAATATTGTAGTTGCTTCTACGCTTAACCGCAAAGCAGTAGTTCAGTCAGAGCTTACTAATAGCTTTTCACTCTCCCTGATTACGTTTATCTTAAAATATCATGAAAAGTGGGTTCATTGTTAAGATTATAACAAAGAACAGGACTTGTAAGTTTCATACTTTTATGTTCTCTCAGCAATGATCCAAAACAGTTGAGAGAGATACAATACTAACTTAAGTGTTGGACTACAAAAATACATCATCCCTGCACCACTCTATAGTGTCTAACCTTATTTCAAGCATTTATCCATAACTGGTTATCTAAATCCGATATAGGTTCCAGCTTAGGAACCAGGAAGTTCCACTGTCCACACTCTAGTATATCCACTCAGCTGATTAAGTACGTGGTGGATTTGGGAGGTCAAAGGTCACAATGATTTGGTCTAATGTTACCTTCTGCTTGTACATCATGGGGCTTAAGAACACTTTCAACACTTTTGATTCTCTACAAATTTGGACAAAAGTCCACACCAAGGAAAAATTACATTGTAGACAAACAGGGTCACTGTGATCCGATTGATTTCTGCATCACTTTGACCCTTGACATTTAACTAGCTCTGTTACTAGAAGGCTATTAAAAACATGTACCTGCACATAGTAATAACGTTTTATAGCTTACCTTACCACAAAAACCCCCTTGCCCTTTCTCTTTACTCCTCAACTTATATTATCTCTTGAGGCTTAAAACCACAAGGCTGTCGTTTTGGACTTTTCAGTGGAATTGGACATTAACATTCACATCCTTTAGTGAGGACAATGCCATTTCTATTCAGCTGAGATCATCCCACAGAGTTCAGGAGCAGTTTTTTTTTTCTAGAAGTGGCACCAAAGATGCAGGGTAAGCTTGTGTAAAACAAAAGCCACCTTCCTGCATTGACAGAGTCCTGACCTGTGTAGGCACCCTGGCATCCAAACAGGGCTGCATATACAAACCAGCTCTGACTGGCTAAACAATAGTCCAGTGTTTGGGGGTAGATAGGTAAAATAAGGTGAAACAACAGTTCAGATTGTCTGTCCTATCGACATATTGCCCATAATCTAACATTTGACATCTTTTAATTCATATTTTTTTTGTACCAGAGCACTTATAATGTGGAGCTATAAGAATCTAAATGTTAAGATGTTGTGTCCCTTGGCTGTGTTCCCGTCCTCTCTGTTCACAGCTGAAGAAAAACTTGACTTGCCTCACACATCGAACAAAAGCAGAGGGGGCTATGTTAAGCTTCTTGGCTCTCTGGATGGACATTTTCCAGCCTATACATTGAAGTAAAGCAGGCCTGGCAGAGAGCAGTGATCAGTGCCATGCACCAGATTGCACAGTGAAGAGGCAGAGAGACGGACAGAGGACGCTCAGTGACGACAACAAGGTCTCTATGCTCCCAGGGTCTCCTTTGGCACGTGTTGACCAGGGCTGGGGTAAGAGCAGATGGCATGTGGGAAGTAGCGTTCACAACTGCATAAGCTGCCCGTTCAGAACCCGAGTACCTATCATTTACACTGTGACATCACTGCTTAAGTGGGAGACTGAGAGATGGCCTCAAAGAAACTCCATCGCAGTGGAACATTCAGTACATTTGCAGGAATAGTTAGGTCAAGCCAAAGTTGTAACTCGATTAAGATATTTCACTAGGCTACTGTCATTGTCCCAGTTTACAAGCATCGTAGTAAAATTCTGATTACTGATAGAAGTATAACTGATTCTACAATGCTAGTTTCTACTACATGTAGTTCAGCTTGCTCTTGTGACCAATTTAGCAAGCAGCAATTGGATTGTATGTCAAATATTAATAGTTTAACAGCCATGTAGATTTTTCAAGATTTTTGTGTCCTTCACTCAGAGGATAGAATAGTGGATAGACTTGAACATAGGAGCAAGAGAATGGGGGATGACACACAGGGAAGGAGCCACATGCTGGATTTGGACAACATGCTGCATGTGAACATAACGTCTAGGCTATTGACCATTTGCAGACACTTGGCTAACATGACTTCACTCAGTTCTGTGGATAGTTGAAGTCATTAGACTATAACACATTTTGGCTGATAATTACTGCAAAAGCACATTTTTGAGCCAATAAAGTAACAGAGTATCATAAATATGTAACAAAAATGTCACAGAGTCTGTTAGATAAGTAAGGTTTGCCTAAAGAAAACACACAAACAGAAAACGAGTGTAGTCTGACCTAAAATACCCAAACCGAGTGGATTGGTTATTTAGAGCAGGCTCAAAAAAGGAAAAACAACCACTGGGTTTGAATCATAAATGGCAAAAACCTCAATGGGATCTGGAGGACATGAGAACATCCAGGTTACCTGTGAATGCAGGCGTATACATTTTGGGCTTACGTTGCCAAATTCTGTGAAATACCAGTGTAACTAGGTACAAACACTTTAGGATGTTTCAGGATGTTTAAGGATCAGGGGATACTAGCGGCTAATGTGTGTAAATCCACAGTCTGCAGCTGTCGCCATGCAGATCCTCCTTGCAGTAATGAACATTTATACTTTTACAGAACCTAATCAACCTTTTCCAAACTCAAAAGAAAAAAACAGAAGGGCAGGATGAAAGTTTATCTTAAAGTATTCAGCTCACACTGATAGTTTATTGAATGAAGGCACAGCCATGTTTTACCTGATACGTTTACTTGACAATATCAAACATTAGCGTTAACCCGCAAAGTGTTTCTGTTGCAAATGATACTTCATAAAATGAGTTGCAGATATATAAAGCTGACATTAAAAGCTTTGTTACAATAGTCCACTACACAGCAGTAGATAATTATGTAGTTTGAGCAAAGCTAACTAGCAGTTGGTGATCTTTGTCCGTCTCTTCCTTGTTACTGGACACACAGTCAAAAGAATGGCGTCTACCTGCTTGTCATGGACTTAGGACTGAGGCAAGATACGAAAACCAAAAAAATGTTGGAGTGTTGCTCCTTTACTGTTTTCAAATTAAATCAACATTATACAACTGCGTTGGCATGGTGGCACAGCAGGTAGTGCATGTGCCTCACAGCAAGAGGGATGCTTGTTCAGTACCCATGTCGGTCAGACCCTTTCTGGGAAGAACTTGCTAACTTCACACAGAGAGGCCCAATCGACCAAAAAAAGGTTCCTCCCACAGACCAAAAACATGCTCACCAGGTTGATCGGTGACTCAAAATTGCCCTTAAGTATGAATGTGAGTGTGAATGGTGTCATTCTCATTATGTGGCCCTGTAGTCGACTGGCAACCAGTCCAGGGTGTACCCAGCCTCTCGCCTAATGTCAGCTGGGATAGGCTCCGGCCTCGAAAGGGATAAGCCACATAGATAATGGATGGATGGATGGATGGATTATACAATGGCAAGTTACTACTGAAACACACTTCTTAAAATAAAGACATAAGACAGCTACAAAAATGTGCAAATGTTATGTCTGCATAGGTTTTCATGCATCCAGGTCATCTAATGAGATTTGCAAAGTGAGGAAACCTTAATGTTTCATTTAAACAAAGATAAATCCAGTTGATATTGGACTGGTTTAAATTCTTGAAAATGTTTTGCCTCTTCTCCAAAAATCCTCTACAGTTCTTGGAATTGACTACAGGGGAGGTCAAAATACAAGCCCCTGTCTTTCGAGGTCCTCCCAAATCAACTCTTAAAATTAAAGAGGCCTTTTTGAGATGAGGCATAATGTTTTCAAGAAACTAAATCAGTCCAAATGTCAACTGGATCTAACTTTGTTTACATGAACATTTAGGATTCTCAGGTTGATTCCTTAAAGTCAGATCAGAAGAGCTGCAGAGTAGTAAATATAAATGAAGTCTCATACAGATCTCATCTGTTATCTAAAGGTTGGAACATAAAATGTGAAGTCAAGCCATCATCTCTATGGCAGTTTCATGAGCTAAACAGTATTGAGTTCACTCTCATAAAAATCTGCTGATGCTGTTTTGGACTCCTCCTACTTCTCAACTCAGACAATAACATCTTTGTAACCTTGACCTCCATTGATAAACATCCTGAACAACTGCTGTATGAAATCAAGCACTCCTTCTAGTGGTGATACACTCTGCAGTGTTCCTCTGAGCTTTTTTAATCCATTTAAACACTAGATTCTTATAACAGTCCTGATATATTAATAATGAGTATAAAAGTTTCAGTGTTGAATGTGAGGGGCTCTTACCTTCGTGTAGTGTAGGCGTTGCCTTTGTCCCCTTTCCTTCTTGTTGCAGTGAAAGCAAAGTCTTAGATTCTTCTCATCCTCGCAGTCAGCTTTTCCCTCACAGGAACATCCAGTGGTATTATTTCACATTTTCAACCTAAAGCAGATGTCAGACAAGATATCCTGCACCCATGCTGCCCACTGGATTGTGGTCTCGAGCTTGGATCACGCGTCAAACAGGGCCTGAGAGCCTGCTATAATAAATCCATTGTGAATCAACACACACAAATAACGTCATCTTCATTGTTTTGAGAGAACGACACAGAACTGGAATGTCTGATCTACTTTTTAATCAGGTCAAGGTCTCATTCAGTCCCTACCAACATTAACATTAACAGAAACCTACATAAAAAATCAAATAGATCAATAACTTTCTTATGCCTGCTGGTGGTTTTCAGAGTGTTGGATGGGGGTGGTTTACTGACCTTGTATCTTCACTCTGGCTGGCACAAACGCACGCTCCTTCACACAAAGCCTTTCTGTGTGGAACAAAGTCAGTCCATTGTGGACAGAAAAGGCACAGCTTCTAGACACATGGGGGGTTTAACCCATCACATTCAAGTGATTGGATGATTTCTCCCTCATTGATTAAGTCTTACATCATTTGTCAAGAACAGGTGGACAAAAGTGGCCTTGGTGAAGGCTTTAAGCAAAGAGTTTGATGAAAAGGAAAATACTCATAAATATCATTTATTAACACAAATACACAATCAAAAGCAAAATAAATAGACATCAAATGGAGGTATGATTAAAGCTTGTTTCATGATTAAATAACAGTAAGGACAGAGAAAAATGTCACAAGTGAAAGTCACTCAAGCTTTACTGAATAAAGTGTCTGAAAGTGCTTATTTTGCTTATTTTGGTGCTTGTGTCAAAAAGTGCTCAACATAATGTTATGTTTTATTCAAATACCTAAAAATGAGTCCAGGCTGAGTCTCTGATGACTAACAAGCCTTATGTTCATAACTTTTTGTTAAAGTTCTATATCAAGGTGCTATGGGGGTTTCTCTACAAACTTTGCACAAATGTCCATTTTAACATAAAGGGATAGTTCAGTATTTTTTAAGTTTGGTTGTATCATGTACCTGACAGAAGTCAGTGGAGTGGCTGAAAGGGCATCCAACAGTGCTTCCCCTTAAGGAAAGTGAGCCTAGACAACCAGTAAGGTACACTGCTGTTCATGGTACAGTTATTTTGTGTGATTTTGATTCTTTCCATAAAAATGGGTTGAATGTGCGATTGAGGAAAAATTTCAGAGTGCTTTATTTTTCCTCCAGGAAGTCTCTGTGACTGGCGCAATTTTATAATGCAGCAAATGGCAAAGTGTTCATGCAGATATTTGCTTAAAGGTTCCATGTCCTGCAAACTCAATGCTCTTTGGTTCTAATGTTGATAGAAGGGGCTTAGGGAGCAGAAGAACGTAACAACTTTTACTTAACTCTCTGTTCACAGAGAAATTACCTATACCTCTTTAAAAAATGCCCCTTAAAGCACTCAGTTTTATACTTCCTGGGTTTTATTATGTCATAGCTATACAGCCTCCACCTACATGTGTATTTTCTGGTCATCACAGGCAGACACCACGCATTGAAATTCTGTTCTGCAGCCTGTAAGACCTTCTCCCTCGTCCCATCAGGCATCTCCGGGCAGCCAATCAGCACACAGCTCATTTTCCACAGCCTCCCTGCCCCCCTCAGATCTTGTGTTTTCAAAGGGGAGGGGAAAAGACCCACATCTGATCCTCTGGAGAGATTAAATTTTACATTTTGTTATTCAACGTCAATCAAATCCTTGCTTAATAGCCATGCAATACATGATTTAAATGAATGCATCAGGACATGGGACCTTTAAGGAAATAAATAAAGGTTGAATTACTGGTAGGTGATTCTTGTTGGGTTACAACACTGGATCTGACAGATCACAATCATTTCTCAACATCAACTGTTTTCCTTTAAGAGGCATCACACATCAATGTATAGCAGTTGTCACTGACCAACATTGAGTAATCATCAAAATTTCAGTGAAAGTGCATTCCCAGAATTAATCTTGCTGTGTTCAGTGCAGGTCGGTGTATTTAAAGTGGAGAGAAACGTTGTGCTGGTGGAGTTACAGCCCTCTGACCAATTGTAGATGGATTTTAAACATTCTTTGGAACTTGGGGTGTAATGTACCTTGGTGCCGCTGAACGTGGTATAAACGTACTGTGACAACGCTAACAAATGCAATGTAAAGCTGAGGTCAGTATTACGATACCTTAGAGGACAAAAGACGACTGTTCTTGGAAAGTTGCCTCAAGTCGCAAATCAGGAGTCCAGTCCTGAGGAGGAAGTAGCTGGAGCCAACAGAGCTGAGGTACATGTGGGCAGGCCCCAACATTCACCAATGGAGATGAACGCAGCTGTCACTGAGGGTAGCAAAGGTAAGTGGAGGTCAACTCTTTCTGGCGTTTACAACTGTGTTAGATTGAATGTTCGAAATTTTTAAGCTTGTGTGAAATTTTTAAATGAACCTGGCACACATCATCGTTGCCCAACTGCGATAACTAAGTTCTGTTTGGCCTGGCTTAGCTCAACGTAACTCGAAGTTTCCCTATATGTTGGCAAAAGCTGGCCAAAACGTCAGTAGGTGATTGTGGCTTTAGACAGCAAGCACCCTCCGAAACATTATGTGATACTATTACTTGTACTACAAACAGAACCCAGGACAATTTTGAGTCCAAAATCCAATCCTACACCTGCAGATTCTGTTGATGTACTAAAAGGTGGTCTTTCCTTTTTGAGCTAAATCCATCCATTAGTTGACCTTCTCATGCTGCCACTCAAACCCATCTCTGCTTCATCTCCCAGGCTCTCTCACTCATCCAGTCCTTTGTTTTACTAACTGCAGACCTCTCCGCCCCCAGTACCAAACACAGTCTTGCCAGTTTGGGTCTGTTCCTCTCCAGGTAGCTCTGGGTGTCCCTCTGCAGCTGGTCTAAAGCCTGTGGCCGGCTCTCGTCCAGCGACACCCCAGCGCTCAGCATGGGGTTAAAACGAAAGTAAACGTCTGGAGCAAGAAGATCGTCCAGAAGGGTGTGGACCCCTTCAGTGTCGGTGGCACTGCTGATCAGGTTGCTGATTTTGGCCCTCAGGCTGGTGGAGGTGGTAGGTCCCTTCTTAGCGCTGTCATAACGACCAGTGCCGAGGGACAGCACACACTGGAAGGGCTGGTTTGGCCACAAGAGGCGACTCTCATGGACCGCTAAGGCACAGGGGTTGTTCAGGATAATTCCTCCATCCTGGAAAGACAGAGAAATACTTGTATTTAACTTTACGTTCATCTAACATAATTTAACCTTTGTGGAAGAGGATGGAGGCCACCGTTTTTTATTTTGAATTGATTTTTATTTTTAACTCCAGTTAAAAAGTTAGTCAGGTTTTTGACTATAATCCTTGATCGCTAAAAAAAAGTCAGAATCTAAGAAGGTTTGTGTCCTGAGAAAAAAAGTCAGAATTTTAAGAAATAGGTCAAATATTTTTAAGTCAAAACTCTGAGTCTGAATTAAGATTTCTGAGGAAAAAAATTAAATACTTAAATTAATACAAATACAAATTAAATTATGACTGATTACAGAACTATTATGCAAAATTCTGAGTAAAGGGTTTAAGCCTTTAATCTATGCTTTCCAGAATGAAGGAATTCTACAATATGAGGCAGAATTTTGTACATTAAGTCCAATTCCTGAGAAAAAAATCTATTTTATGATATAAATTTCTGATTTTTAGAGCAAAATACAAAATTCTTTGAAGAACCTTAGTATTCTAAGAATGAAGTTGGAATTTAATCCAAATCTCTGCATCAAAAAAAATCTAAATTCAGAGAAAAATGTGGGAATTAATATTTTTTTCCCTGAAATTCTAGATTCTGTGAAACTGTTAGATTTTGACCTATATTTAAGAATTCTAGGAAAAGTCAGAATGCGAAACTAAAGTCAAAATTGTGAGAAAAAGTGGGACTGTGAGAGTGAAGTAAGAATTTCAAGAAGAATTAAACATTTGATTAAAAGTCAGAATATTAACATTAATTTTAGAATTCTAGAAAAAGTCAGAATACTAAGATTTAAGTCAGATTTTTTTTTTATCAAGTAGAGATCCTGATAATAAAGGCAATTATTTCAAATGTATTCTCAATTCTGGAATGTATGCTAGACTTCTAAACTAGAATCATAAATGTCAAGTCAAAATGTAGGGAAGAATCTCATACATCAGTATGTTAAATCCTGAGATTGAAGCCAGACTTATTTAAAAAAAGAGGAAAATTCTAATAATAAAGTTCAACTTTTGAGGAAAAAAAGTCAACATTACAATTAAAAAGTCATAAATATGACTGTAATCTTTGAATTCTAGAAAAGTCAAAACTCTGTGATCTAAGCCACAAATTGGAGAGTAAAGTCAGTTTTACGAAAATATGGTTTAAATTCTGAGACTAATGTTTAATTTTTTAAAAAAGATTTAATATTATGATAAAAAGTCAAAAATGTTGGATTTGATATCAAGATTCCAGATATAAGGGTTTTTTTATTCCGAGTAATGGTCTGAATTGTTAGATTGAAGACAGAATTCTTACAATAAATTCACAATACAGGTTAAAAAATTCAGAAGCTCTGAATCCTAAAATTAAGTCAGAATTCTGAGGTTTTGCCAAATATATATGTAGATCTTACTCTTGTAGGTTTAACACCTACAGTGCACACAGTCATATTAATGTTAACTGACTACTTTTTTACAGCCTCAGTTGCTAACAGGCAACATCCATAGTAACAAAGGTCCTTACCTGGTGAATGTCACTTTGTAAGGTGAACTCCTGGAAGTATCCTGGTGCAGCTGATGATGCTCGCACTGCCTGCCACATCTGGCAGCCTGAGGCTCCAGCGTAGCGACTCAGAGATCCTGGTTTGTGGTTGTAGTTGCGGAAGACGAAGGCTTTTGGACTGGTTCCCCAGTTTACTACAGCGCTGACTGCTGAAACCTGCCCGGGCATGAACATTCAATATCAACATACTACAAACTGTTTAATAGATGGAATAGAGGTTTTTCTCTTCTAGTCTCCAAATAGTCCTGTCTACATCTACAGAGTCGTTAAAGCATTGTCCACATGGAAACACGTTAATGCACTGTTAAATGCTGTCAAAAGCATACAACAATGTTTGTGGCATGCAACGTTTTTTACAGTTTGTATGCAGAAGCTGATTCATTTTTTGCTTATTCATAACGACAAATCTCACTGATGTTACACTTAAACTTGTGACAGTGTTAACTGGAGCTAGCAGGCATATATATATATATATATATTTTTTTTTTTTCACAAAGTGATGAACAGGTTTTGAAATTTTCAGGGAATGTTGGTCATGACACAAAAAAGAAGTGACATGGTTTTGGTGGTGATCCAAATCAGAGGGGGATCCAGGAATTTTTTAAAGGATTTGTTAACATCAAGAGACAGGGCAGATTTACACATTTTTGCTAATAACTCAGTATTTTCAGAACCGATTAAGACAACTTTTTCAGGGAATGTTGGTCATGGCATGAGAGAGAAGTGGTTCGATTTTGGTGGTGATCTGGATGTGGTTTCAGGAATTTTTTCGAGGATTCATTGACAATGCAAGACAGGGCAGTTTTACCTATTTTTGACAATAACTCGTAGGACAATGTTGGAAACACCTTGGTGGAGGTTTGTGCTCTCTTTAGCTCCATAAACCATCAGTTCTGTACTGTCTTTCAACCAGTCGAGCACAATAGTTAGGCATTTATTTAACTATTCATTCATTTGGATTGAAAAGTCAAGATTTGGACCATAGCTGAATAAAATACTAGTTTATGTGTTTTTTAATCTGAGAAACAAAATAAAAATAAGATTTGACATTAATTTATCAGTACCATGGACCTTGTTATGGGGATTTTATGGTAACTATCATTTAGACGGCTGTATTCTTACCTTAGGGCTCAACTCATCTCTGGCCGTTTTGATAAGAACTCTCTGTCCCAGCTTTTCTCTAAAGAGGATTGAAAACAAGAATTAGATTAGATCATATTTTGTTGCTGGTTTTAAAGCATTACTTAAGCAGTCATCTATTCAGCGTTTACTTTAGTATTGCCTCCCAGGTCTCTGTGTTATAGTACGAGTGACTCCAGCCCATCTTCACAGTACCAACCAGCGGATTCTGTCTGAACACCTCGGAGCCAAATCGACGATACATGTCAGCACACTCTTCCAGAGAGAAATGAGCCAGACCCAGCATGAAGGCCAGAACAGCACCTGTGATAAACACACACAGTAAGACGTGAAGTTATTAATTTAGATGTAGAAATGTTGTAAAGGAATACACCGTGCTGTTATTCATAGTTATAGCTTTGTTGTTTGTCACCTGTGCTCACTCCACAGATGTAGTCAAACAGCTGGTGGATCTTCTTGCCCGTCTCAGCTTCAAGTAGCTTCAACACCTGCAGTGGAACTACACCTCTGAAAAAGGGCAAGAATAATTATGCATGAACGTTACAGTTTATTTTTGTCATGACTGTGAAATTGCATCCAACACAGTGGGCTACATCATCTACACTCTGACAGGGATTTAAGGTTTTGAAGCAATGATTTGTTATTTAATTGATAAGACAATAGAAAAGAATGCCTCACAGTCACCTGTCAAGCAATAATACCAAATAGGGTATGGCGTTTTTGTTTTTATGTTTTTTATTATGAACTTTGTTAATTAGTGTCTTGTAAAAAAGGACAGATCATATAAGATTATTCTTCTTTCTGCTTCTTTTTATTTATTCATTTTGCTTTTTGTTTTCTTTTGTAAATAAATGAAATAAATATTGAAATTAAAAATAAAATTAAATTTTTCATTGTCCTATATGACTGTAAAACACATCTGAAGATTAAAATGGTTGAGAAAATTACATTACAAAATGCATATAGCATAGGGATGTGGATTTCAAGGAAACTTTGACTTTAATATCATTGCCAATTAAATATATAGACAAACAGATAGCTAGATAGATAGACAGAAGACTTGAATGTTAACTTCAGCTCATTAACAAACACATAATGAAAATTGCCATTAATAGGTTAACAGTTATGGCAAACTTGGTTATTTACAGTACATTTGCTGTCATCTGACCATCCTTCTACATATTTGCACTTTTAATTTATTAGGTATATCTAACTAGTATCTGAGGTCAAAAGAGGGTCTAACTGGCTGGTAGGACCCTCTTTGGCCTTCAGAGCTGCCGTAGTCTTTTGTTGCACAGATTCATCATGGTGTCTGTAACACTGCTCAGAGATTTTGCTCCATATCAACATGGTAGCATCATGAAGCTGCTGCAAATCTGTTAGATGCTCATACATGATGCAAATCTCCCATTTCCCCCACATCTCAAAGGCATCCTACTGAATTGAGATCTGGTGACTGTCCAGACCAGTTTGAGATGGTTTGAGCTTAATGACATGGCACACTATCCAGTGCAGGTGCACTGTTATCTAAAATACTCCAGTACATCAGGCAAAACAACTACGACACAGTCAAAGTCGCTTAAACCCTGTTAACTCTCCATTCTGATGCTTGGTATTAACCCCAGCTGCTCATCTTGACTATGTCTACATGCCTAAATGGACTGAGTCACCGGTATGTGATTGGCTGATAAGCTACCTGTAAAAAAGCAGTTGAATAGTGAAGCCAATAAAGTGGCAGGTGAGATCATATAAAGAAATCTAACTGAAATTGTATAAGGTTGATGTGAAAAGTGCATTGTTATCTGTTCAAATAATGAAAAACAGCGGGGAATGTTAAGAATGATTTGAACTTTGTACATATTGTATATAGTGTTTTCATGTATTTGAACATTTCTATCCTGATCATTGTATAACCTTTTCTTTAGCAGCTTCATCCTTTCCCCAGACACACAGATACTACATGACATTCTTTCCCCACACACACAATCCCTCCATGGCCTTGTGCAGCCCTCCTCTCCTTGTTACTTTTTATCAACTATTGTTTATGACTCGGTGCATCACCAGACCAGCCTAAACAGCCCCAAGAAGGAGACGTGAAGGCCACGACACCTCTCACCCCTCCCTACATGTTAAACACACACGCACACACATGCCTATATAGAGAGAAGACTTTTGTATTAGCTTTAGATCAACACCTCAGACTGCTTGACACTCTGTATTGTTGTTCTCCTTGCTGCAAGTAAAACTTTGTTTGATTGCACCCAGCTGTTCTCTGCATCTTCATTCTGAATTATGTCAGGTGTTGGTAAAGAACCATTACACCACTGAGCAATCTTGGGACTGTGAAGGAAAAAATCCTGACACAGTGAATAGTTTATTTCTTTAATTAAAGACAGTTTCTCAGAACCTCTTCAGTCTTCAGACATCAGTTTCAGACTCTTTTTTTTTTTTTTACTGAATGGCAGCTAACAAACAGCTTAAGGTGCACTACTGCCACCCTCTGGTGATAGGACTGCAGTACAACCAGGTGCCAGTGGAAATAATGAAAATATGCACTCCTCGGAAAAAAAAAAAGTTGGGAAACATTTGAGTTGATTATTTCTCTCCTTTATTAATACATACTGGTAATGACTTTTATATTGTTGGGAAGCCTGATAAGTCACCTTCACAACGAGGTACAACTTGTAAGAATTGTGCATTTATGGAATTAGCAACGCAGAAAAACATGAGGGTTGTGCCCTCAAAATGTGGCCACATAATTTTTTTTCCTTTACGAATTCATGCCTGTTAAAATCTAAAATCATTGCTCATCTCTTAAAGCATGCAAACCTATGTGAATGGTTTATCTTTAATTACAATCAATTTTCTTACCTTGTGCCACCTCCATCAATTGAGAGCACTCTAACTCCACGACCTTTGACCGGATCCAGATACCCAATCAGTGCCAATGTTTCTCTCAGAGCGCTCTGAAGCAGTGTGTCATCTCTGTAGGTCCTTCTCTTTCTCAACAATGTGACTGCACTTTTCTCCTGGAGACAGAAAGACCTTTACGAACCTACTATTTAATTAAATAATCAGGTAAACATTTACATGAGCATCTAATTTTTCACAAACCTGCCACATTACAACTTTGCATGATGGGTAACGGATAAGGTGATCGTTTAGTGCCTCCACACAGGCAGTCACAGCTTCTGGAGATGAAGCCTGTGTGAGACCACCAAGCAGCCGTCGAGTCATTTCTTCTGCCTGTCTATGGCTCAAGAAAAACTGAAAATATACAAAACATCACTCATAAACATCTGCTCAACAGCTTGATTTCAAGAGCCAGGCTAATGCTACAAGGACTGTATGCAACACTCCATACAACGTACTACTACATACTTAAACCATTTTTCTGTATACTGTGGTGGTTTTTACACCTACTGCTTAGTTTCTTTGTTCCAATTCAGTTGAAAAAAAAAAAAAAACACAATCGACTTTCACATTTCTTTTGAATAATTTCATAGTCACATGGCAGATAAACAGGGCTTGCCTTCCGTCATTACATCACTGCCACTGTTGTTAAGACTATAAGTCATGTGCTTAAGACACCTTACAGTACAAATGTAAACAAACTTAATGCACAAAAAAGAAGGGCTTTAAATGCTTCACTAGATCACAGAGGACACCAGATAGCATGGTAATGTATGACACTATAACACTTGTAGAAGTGTCCATAGGGAAACTTTCAACGATGCAAACAAGTAGAAAGCAGCTTTAAAAATGATACCTGTGTGATGAGTAAACTCGTCCCCCTGTTTATGACTGTTTCTGGGTCGACTGTGTCCTTACAGCAAACTAACCGCTCCAAGGATTGATTGGCAGAGAGCAAGGACCACCTCTTTCAGGCGAGCTCAGCAGTTATTTGTTACGAAACAGAGATGATTGCTGTGTTCGTATATATTCAAATGACCCGTGCCAAACAGGGGATGCCCACTTGTACTGGAAGAACTCCCTCAATTGATCTCGGTGTGAAAACTACCTAAGATAACGGTTACACTGTACATCATCTGCTCCTAACAATGAGTCATCTCCACATCAAGTGACTGTTGTCAGGAGTATCCCAGCCAAAAACTCACCTTTTTGTTCAACAATCTTTCTGTTGAAGTCATGGCAGGTTTGGGCTTAGCCTGACCCATCGGGTTAAGATAAGAGCCCAACAGGTCTGGGATGGCACTTGTGGGATGGCGAAGGCAGTCCATAAATGTCACGGTCTTCATTTCCTCTGAGGTAGCTGATCCAGGGTCCATTTCTAACAAGAAATCTCTATCCATATCCTCCTCTGGCACACTTTTACCGGTAAAATACTGATTGATGTGACCGGCCATTTGGAAGAAGTTCTCCCCAAAGTTTGTGGTGTTACGGCTGCTGTGGAAAAGGCCTCCACTTTCAGAGATGATTGGTTCCTCTTTCCTCTGGTGCAACATGGGACCTTGCGCTTGTGAGGTGGGTGTTGCAGGCTGTTTTTTGGGGATGACATTGTTTTCCACAGGCACTTCGGTCTTTTTCTTATCTGTAGCCTTGGCACCAAAGTATCTATTGATATGTCTTGC
The DNA here is from genome assembly GCA_037902135.1 of Cetoscarus ocellatus. Taxonomy (NCBI): domain Eukaryota; kingdom Metazoa; phylum Chordata; class Actinopteri; order Labriformes; family Labridae; genus Cetoscarus; species Cetoscarus ocellatus. The sequence goes on along the minus strand of JBAMNC010000481.1, from coordinate 81,668 downwards.
AAATTGGAGATAGCTCTCCTCCCAGCTTGATGTACTGCTCTTTTCCACTGCTGCCTGATTAGATTTCACTTGTGCGAGTTCAGCTTCTTTAGAGTGTAGGATTATAGTGTTTTGTGTGTTTCTCCTCCTCAACCTCCTGTTTGTCCCTCTGTTGGGAGATAAGACCTCTGGAGTCTCCTGTGTTTGAACTTTAGCAAACCCACGTGAGAAGGCAGAGTTTATGTGATTGGCAACATAGCTGTAGCTCTCACCAAAAGTTGTCGCCAAAGAGCTAATGTGAAATAACTGCAGGCTAGAATAGTAGCTCTGTGCTGTAGAACTTGATCCAGAGTCCTCTTGATCCTTGCTGCATTTCAAAGTTTGCGGTAGGTCTTTGCTCTCGGGTTTTTTGCGCTCTCTGGAGGCCCAATGGCTTTGACTCCGCCTCTGTGGCCTGCCAACGTACTGGGAAGTTGCAACAACAAGGGTGGCATTTTCAGCTAAAGGTGCAGTTTCCTTGCTCTTGAAATAATAGTTAATGTGGCTAGATAATTGATTAAATGATTGACCAAGACGTCCTCTCAGTGAGCTCAAGTTTAAACTGTTTTGAGACTCCTCTAGGATCCCAATAGGAGCTTCAGCTTTGAATGTGTTCCTGTTGGAGGATGAGTAAAAACGCACCACTTTGAGATGTTTCACTCTTCTGGTAAAATCCCTACAGAGGAGGTAGGATGCGGAGCCTGAATCACTGTGATTAAGACCATTTAAAGAAGCTTTACTTTTAATGCCATGCTGATAAGGAGTTGGCAGCTTTGAGTAACCACGCACATCCAGGCAGAGATGATCTTTGTTGAGATGAGGGTATTTTCTGAGGAGGCTCATTAGGTACCTAATTTTGCAGTATGACCTCAAAGTCTTGTTCACACAACTTGAACATGAGTTGGCGCTGAGGTAGCGACCCATGCTTGACCTAATGCTGTGAGCAGCAATCAGTCGAGGTCCAACAGTCACTGTGCAGCCTGCGTTGATTCAGGATGTTGGGGCATCTTCACCGGGAGTCTAAAAAAATAAAAACAACCGGTTAGAGCAAAACAGAGCAACTCATGCTGGCTACTCTGTGAGCTGCTGGTGGCACAGAGGGCTGAATGCTCAAACAACAATGCTAACATGCTCATACTGTCATAATTTTTAATTTTTTAAAATTGAATTTTAACATTTTATTACCTTTATCATATCTTATCAGGGTTTTATTGGTTTAGTCTTAGGTCCTGTGTTTCCTTATTTTTAATTCAAGACAGCATTTCCTCAGTCGTCTGTGGCTGTTCAAAGAGTCCTCACTTAGTGTCCTTGTGTGTACATCTGTGTGTGTGTGTGTGTGCATGAGTGATTGTGTGTTGAATGTGGGTTGCTGGGTGGGATGGGTTTTTGTTTTGTTTTTTATTTTGTATCCCTTGACACTTATTTGCTTATGTTCTTGAATGTACAGCACTTTCTGCTACAAATTTTTTTTTGTATGAAAAGTGCTTTACAAATAAAGTTTGATTGATTGATTGATAGTTGGAGGCGAGGCATCATGTGCAAGAAAGTTCTTCTTTAGCCCAGCCTACAATCCTACAAAGGCATAGATCTTGACTTGTAATGCTAATGTTATCAAATGCATGCTACATTTGTAACAGATTTCACAAATCTTTGATATAAATTTAAGTATTCCAGTTTATATTGTCAGTTAAATAAGAAAGATAAATTACTTAACTATATTATTTTAAGTGCTAACAAGGCTTACATTATCACAACAATGATTGCATGCTGATGTATTAGTTAAGTAAGTTTCCCCAATTACTTGCCATGCTAGCATGTCAATTACAGTGTGTATTTTAACTTAAAACAAATAAACACCAAGTCTATAACCTCTCACAATAACAAGGACAAAAGATAAAAATAAGTGTCCAAGATCATGTCACTTGGTATGAATATCCCTGCTGCATGCATTGTCACCTCCTTAAAACCAGTGATCTGGAGTAAAGGTTGAGTTAACTGTGTACAAACATCTGCAACAAAAACCTTCAATCCTCCATTGTTCCCCTTCTGGGTAAAACTTAACAGCCAACACATCAGTCCAAATCCCTGCAAGTAACCCTTAGCTGAGAGGTATGTCTGCAATGTGAGGTGGGAATTTGTGAATACAACATTTGTCCTTAGCTGCCCTCATGTCCTAAGCAAGTACAAGTGCACTGGGTCACAATTTAAAATGTGCTATACAGTTTCTTGGCCATTTAAGACACAGAAAAGCAACAGACTTTGGTGTAAACATCTATTATGGTTGTTTTTCCCTCAAGTGACATAAGGTCATGACCCCATGAAGCTTAAAGCTGCTCTGACCTTGAGAGAAAACATCCATCAGAACAGAAACTTAAGATTTACCTGAGACAAAAGATCTAGTTCTTCAGTCTTCTTCAGCAACCTTCCTCTTCTTAAAAATGCAGACACCTCCTTTGACACCTGCCTGTTGTCCACTGTGTTTTGATACTATCCTCAGCCTTATTTCCTGCTGTTCTCTAATCTCATTGGCTGAGCTGTGCTGGGAGGTGGACAGGCTCGGCCAATACTTTGTAAGACAAGCTTAAGGTCATGTGCTGCCGCTGCCGAGGGCCTGACTGGAAGCACAAGTCTAAAATTAGAGGAGGAGGGTGATACCTTAAGGGTCTCAGTGAGCTGAGGTTAGCTGCTTCTTACGTCACAGCACAACATCACACACACTAAACCAGAAGGAGCAGCCAAACTGGTTTCCTGCTTTGTAGTTCTGAGAAGTGGGGCTCGGCTCCCTTACAGTACATGTGATCCAAACAATCACAATTATGCAATAGCACATAAACATGTGTGCCACGGCAAACTTGGTAAAGCATCGGGCAAATTCATAAGTTACACTGTTTACATTTTGTAAATACTTGGATCCAAGAAAACATTTAAGTTTTCATGTAGTGAAAAATTCAGAGGCAGCACTGAACTGTAAATATTTGTTCCTATTACAACCCATGATATGTTTCAAACTGTATAACACCAAAAGGGTTCACAAGAAGACGATACTACACCTGCTATTTTAGTCTTAAGACTTTATTTTAGTCATTTTTATCTTTAGAGCATCCTGTCCCTCATTTGTATCTTTGAAAAAATGAGTTCAGTCAGGATTAACAAGAAAAAATGTGGAAATTGCAATTTTTAACAATGAAACACCAACAGAACTACAAATGCCACGAAAGCACAAACCCCCACCAAGGCATTTCCAGCACTGCTAGATGTCCTATCTAGCAATGTTCACAAATATTTCAAAAAAATCCTGGATCCACATCTGGATTTGAATCACCACCCAATCACCACCCCAATGTAATAAGTTCTCCCTTGTGCCATGGCAAACACTCCCCGAAAATTTCATCATAATCTATCAAAGTTTAGCAACGTTTTTTAACAAAAAATTGTGGATAACTGGCCTATATTGCAATGTCAAAAAATCCTTCCTACAGCCGCATTAGGATTTGGACCACCACCAAATTCTAAGCACTTCTTCGTTTTGCCATGACTACCATTCCTCAAAAATTTCACCAATATCTGTTTATGACTTTTTGTCTATTATGCTAGGATCTGATTTAGCTTGAATATAAATGACAAATTCAGTCTCTGTAGAAGAGGTTCACATGCAGCTCTTTTCCCCTCCCCTTTGCAATTACTATGACCTGAGGGAGCGGGGAGGCTACAGGAGGCTATGATGATAAGCTCTGCACTGATTGGCTGCCCAAACAACGCCTGATTGGAAGGGTAACAGGCCACATTATGCACTTTTCAAAACAGTCATGGTGTCCGTCTGTGACGAGAAGAAAACACACATGTAGGTGGAGACTGTATAGCTATGACATAATAAACCCTAAGAAGTAAAAACAGAGCATTTTAAAGGGCATTTTTCTAAAGAGGTATAGTACATTTCTCTGTGAAATGAGAGTTTAATAAAGGTGCCATGATCTTCTGCTCCCCAAGCTCCTTACAACATTAAAAATGAAGGACTGATTTTGGGACCTTTAAAACCTATAAATCTCATTTCTTGGCAAATGCAGTCCTGTACAGGTGTCAACTTCTTCAATTCACACAGGCACAAAAATCTTGAAAATTGCTTAAATTCACTTAAGCTTGTGTGAAAATAAATAGACTACATCGGAATTTTCAGGGGTGTATCTGTTAAAAAGGCTTTAATAATAATAATAATAATAATAATAATAATATCTCTGCTGCACTTTAAAATATGAAGTTATTTCTCCCATATTGTACATAGTTAGTATTTCAGTAACATTTTAACATTAAAAAAATATTATGAAGAATGAAATCTAATGCCTTACTGTGATCAATTTGATAGTAGAAAAGAAAATGTAAAATACTTAAGAGTTTGTGGATCCCCCTGAAAAGTCCATGTGTCTGGGGGCTTGTTTTGTAAATATCACCGCCCTTAAGCTGCACAGTAACACCTCTTAAAGAACAAGTCGCTCTGCACTGTTGATGAAACATCCTCACATCTAAGTCAACAAAGTACAAATCTGTTTTTCCAGCCTAAAAATAAAAACGTACAGTGACTGATCTGTAAAGTATTATGAGTTTTGTCAGTTCTGATCATAATTCCCTTCAGCGTCAGTAAACCGTCCTCACACAGCTGTATAAAAAAACACCAGGCCAGTGAAAACTCTGAGGACATCACAGTAAGTGAACAAAGTCGTCCATTATCTTGTCAGACATCATGACTGCCACATAAAACAGCTCATATGAGCGTTTTCACCTTCACAGCTGGTATTATTTCAGACTTAGAATGACATCTAGTGGCAGCTTTGTGACACGTTTGTTCTCAATCTGCTTTTGATGAACTTCAGTCTGAGGAGTTGAGTGTGACAGGAAATGGGCTGTTCTTTGCTCCAGCACTTTCCTCCAATTGAATATTTGTCAAAGCATGACAGTTTATGGACCTCACCACGGCGCTCTGCAGCAGTGGAGCGGTTTCTGCATGGGTTGGGCTGCATGTTAGTTTATTTGAGTCAGGCTTCAATTTTGTTTCCACAGTGTTGTAAGCAGAAATTTAACACTTAAAATGCAAAACAGAGAATCCTTCCTATATTTACATGATATTAATTGCTGACATGTAACTCACTGGCCACATTATTAGGTACACCTGTTCAACTGCTACAATGCTACATTCAAAATCAACTAAATCACCCCATTCTGGTGCAGTGTTAATTTTGACAGCACTTTTTAATGTAGTTTTAGTCTTTTGCCTAAAATAGCTTTTAGTTTTAGTCATAATTCAGTCATCTAAATTGTTTTAATTTAAGTCTAGTTTTAGTTGATGAAATTTCACAACATTTTAGTCGATGAAATCTACTGTAAATTTAGTCGACTAAAATATGAATTTAAAAGTGTAAGGCATTTTTTATGTTTCCTTGAATTTCTGAAGTCATGTTTTACACTTGGATCCCGCCACCATGAAGCTAAGGCAGTTGTGATTGGATGTCCCTCTTAACTCATCCAACACACAACCAAAGTAGCTGTGATTCCTAACTTGTCCCTACTTTCTACATGACGAAATTAGGCCTGATTGGATTAAGTCGCTGTCAAACATTTTAGTCTAGTTTTTATTTGTTGACAAAAATGTCAGTTAATTTAGTTTTAGTTTTTGTCAATGTACACTTGTTTTTTTAGTTATAGTCTTGTTTTTGTCAGGGGAAAAAAGGTTGTTGATGAAAACTATAACAAAAGTAATTAGTTGACAATATTAACACCGTTCTGGTTTGGCCTTTAGCGGGTTGTTGTGACCATGTCTACATGCCTAAATGTACTGAACTACTACCTTGTGATTGGCTTACAAGTAGTTTAATGGATATACCTAATATCCGGTGGGGGCCGGTGCATTTACATTTCTATGGCTCAGTAAGTATCTTTGTTGTTTAACGTATGTTGGACTCATTTTAAAAGTCAATACAATGTGGATGTTGTGACATACTTTTTCCATCTTCCACTGGTTAATCCAGTAAAAGAGGGGTGTTCCTCCTATCAAACGGCCATTAACAGTAGATTTAAGAAGTTTGTTTTTTATTTTGAGGTCAAACTTTAAAATCTGGTGATCTTCTTGGATAATGATCATGAGAACACATTTTGATTAATTCATGATAATACATTTTATTTGAGTCTCCCTTTTCATCTAAAAAAGTCTCAAAGAAGTCCAACAAAACTCAAAGTGCTTGTTAACCCTTTCATGCATGGTGTCCACTACAGTAGACAGATATTTGGAATAAATTTTATACCCTTTGGGTTGCAGTACCATGATAAACTACCAGGTGGTAAATTCCCAAACCCTTGTTTTAAGTTTCAGAAAAAAAATATTATCTTTGCACACTTTTAACAGATTGAGATATTACATCATAAATCCATAACAGTCGACGAAGGGCAAATTGGGTATTATGCCTGTATTCAGATTTCACATAATTTTGGTGTAATTCACAAGTGAATAGTTTGATTAAACAGCAATAAAACAGGTACTTCAGATTTTGGTTTTTATTCTATTTACTCTTAAAAAATGTTTGCAAAGACATGTGTGTGGATCTTTATTAAGTTCCACTAAATAACTATGTACACCGTTGATGCATGGTAAAGTGGACAGATGCATAACTCCCTCAAAATATAACACTGAAAAAAATCCCCATGATTTTTAACTTTTTTGAAAGTAAAAACTAACATTTTAAAAAAGTATTCCTTAGTGATTTAATAATTCATGCATGAAAGGGTTAAATTTTTACAGCAGATGTTTCCTTCACTCCAACTTAATGGTCAGAAAATCCAATATAATCCCTTCAGTGTGTTCAGTGCAGCAGGAATAACTCCCCTAAGCAAGCACCAGGCTGGGATCCTCTCCAGATAAATTAATAACAAACCTTTGGTTTAGGATGACAAACCATTATGCTGCTCTTGTCCATGTTAAAGTTACTCATTAAACACACTCAGAGTCAGTTTGTTTTCTTTTCACAGCGTCCTGTCATACACTCATCCCCTCGTCCGGTCCACTTCAGGCGATTTTTGGCAAAGACAGCGTAGGACTTGTCCATAAACGGTCTCACTGGCGGCCACATCATGAAGCGTCCCAACCAGCCGAGGCCCACAGCGCTGTACATGACTGCAAAGGCTGGGACCCCACGGTGCACCTGGAAAAAATGCTCAGGGTTACTATGGGAGGCCTACCGTCTTTGAAGAAATCTAAACACATGATTTGCATGATATTACAAGTTTTAGCACGTTTGAGAATGTAAGTCTACCTCATCTCTCTCATCAATCACATGCATTTCCCCCATGGCCATCTCATAGGTGACTCCCATATATTTCTCTCCATCGTAGCCCGGCAGGGAGATGTCGACAAAATCTACTTTCTCAGGCTTCCCCCTCTGCAGAAACTGGAGGAACCGGATCTCCTTTACACAAATGGGACACAGCCCATCAAACAGCACCTGAAATAGAGCAGAAGCTAATGCAGGCTGACTGATGGCAGACGCTCAACAGTGAAAATCCTTAAAGACGTGTGGACAGACTGCATGTTCATATAACACTGACAAGAAGTGAGCTTCATGTTGTCTTATCTATTTCTGCCTTTGCAATATTACAGACAGACAGACAGACAGATAGAGGAGGACTTATTTGCCAAAACCTCTACTATATATGTGATAGAAGAGACCATCTCTTCAAGATCAACACTCCTGAGAGACACGGCTGTAAAAGTCATAGGGATGGGAGTCGAAAGCCAATTTCAGTTGAGAACTGATAACAACTCCCTCAAGGAGTCGATATCATTACTCTTTTTGCTTATCAATTCCTTCCACTGACAGGGTTCAGACTTGTTCAAAAGTGTGTCTTACTGCACAACTTTAACCCTTTGACTTCCAAACTAAGAAATACATTTGCAACAAATTATTTTTAAAAATTGTGCTCCTTCTTCATTTAGCAACATTTCAGGTTTTATCTTATGGATTACCCAAGTGGGAGGCAGATATGCAGGTCAACCTGCTGGTTGGCTTGCCTGTTAAGGGTTATCCTAGACGTTTCATTTCTTTCATTGTTTTTTCATATGAAAACATCACACAGAGCAAAATTTAGATATTTAGCCACTGACTCAGTTTTCCGAGGAATCATATAAACATTTTTTTATCGTCAAATTTATTTCCTCCAATTAAATTATGATTGTTAGAGTTTCTGGAAATATGTGAAAAGATTGTTTTCTTACTCCAGTGTATGCTCGTACGGTTAGATTTCTCAGGAGCAACGCAGCAACAATTCACTTCTGATTTTTTCTACTTTTTGAACAATTATATTCATGTACAGCAGCGCCACCCAGTGGATATATGTTGGTGTTACAAACACTATACAGAGAGGTGAATAAGGAAAAACAGACAAAGATTGGCTGTCAGAGTTTTAAATATAGTGGTGACAAAGTGTCAACCACATGGTTACAATGCCAGTCCAAGGGTTAAGTAAGAGGAAACACCAGCAACTTGCAGAAGCAGTTGTATATGCAACACAACATTGAATCAGGAGTGTCAAGTGTTTGATACTGAAGACCTACAGGCCAACTTCGCCCACTCTGAAAATCAGCAGGAATTGATGAGGGAATTGTTGAAGAATTGGATTGATAAATAGAATTGTTCATGGCATTGGTATCAATAAAATCTTATGGATTCCCATCCCTACTTATAGCTCTACAAGCTACTGAACAATGAGAGTTGTAATGTACAGATCACATGAAGTTTTGGAAGTTTATCAGGAGAACACGTTTACAAATACTCAATGGATTTAAAATGAGAAAAATACATAAAAACTAGCCCTCTGCAATACAGTCGCTTTTTAATTGATTATGCAGCTCTAATTGCAATTCCACTTTCTTTCAGGTAAAAAAATTAACCATCTAAGTTGGACTTAAATGAGACTGAAGTAGAGGCGAAGAGGTCTGCTCTAATAAACTCTCTTTTCTCTGGCGTGCTCAGCAGGAAGCGTGTTGTTACTGGTGTGTAGGTCTCTCACCAGCTGTAATATAAAACATTTTTCATTTTCAGCATAATTGTTATTTGTTCTGTTTAGGTTGTCCACAGTGTATCTAATTTATTATAAATAGCAAATACAAACATTTCAAATTTACAAGCCATTTATCCTGAACCCAATCTATTGAGCTTTTTTCTGTCAAGTCTTATCATCAAGCCTCTTAGTGCACCACAGGCAGAGGCAGATCCTGAAATAAGCATTGTTTTTAAAACAGAGAGCATGTATTATCAATCATGAATCAGTTTGGAATAAAAATGGATTCTGAATCCAATCATGACTCAAGAATCTGAATTAAATCAAATAAAACCCTTTTAGAAGATGGACATTCCTATCATGTATGTATTTTTTTTTAAAAAATCACTAAGGATTCAAAACTACGGAGCCCCAGACACCATATAGTAAAAAAAAAAAAAAAAGGCAAAATAAATAAATAAATAAATAAATAAATAAATAAATAGAATATGGCCACGATATAGCTAAAACATGCACACGAAATACTAATTTGTGGCCACAATTTAGTATTTCGTAGCCATGAAGTGGCATTTCGTGCACGTTATAGCTGTATCGTGACCACAATTTATTTATTTATTTTTTTACCATGTCATGTCTAGGGCTCTGTAGACCAGAGTAGCAAATTAACAAAAAACTAAATAACTAAAATACAAATACACATGTATTTAGTGTGGTACAGTTATTCTCTTATGGTCAAAGTCAATACAAAAGAAAACTATATACACTGGTCAGTTGAGAGATGCAAATGTTGCTGATTGGTTTGAAGGATGGCAGCGTTTTTCACTTTTTTTTTTTTTAACATTTATAATTTATTCATTATTATTATTATTATCTGTCTGCTTTTTCAAATAAGGTTCCACATAATGATGGAATATTGTGTTGTTTGTTTGTAAATATTGTAAAATGTTCAATAAAATCTTGTGAAAAAAAAATAATAAAAATACAACAGTAAATGTGAAAATCCTCTTTTAGAGCAGGCTTTTAATAATCAGGGGCCCTGGAAACATTCTAGTCTGCTTTTATATCTGTGAAGTATTACAGTGACACTGATTTGAGCTTTTATGATTATGTGTGTACTTAAGAGAAGCCCTGGGCAGTTTCTCTAACATTATCTTTATAACCTCCATTAGGCTGCAGCAGCTTGACTGACATGTTGTCAGATGTCTTCGCCCACTTCTCCTCAGAGAGGCGGCGGGCTGCCAGCTCTGCTTTTAGACCTTCTAGAAGGATGTGAGATGGCTCCTTCATGATACTGGCTCTTCACACGTCATTTTCTCCTGCTAAGCTGACTTTAACTCGCTCCTGTGATCCAGAAACAGTTTTAAGGTGAAATGCTTTAAATATTTACGCTATGTTTAGTTTTAAGTTGGTTAAACTGGGGGAACTTGTTGAACCGCCTGAGTTCAGGTAACTATGGTCACTGGTCGATTTGTATCCGGTTAAGAGCTAACATGCTAACTCTCGAATTTGATTGATAAACTGTTGAATAATCGACTCAGAATTAAGTTAACTAACTATTGCAGCCTGACTGTTTTCTGTATGTACGCGCTTTGCTCTGGTAGTATATGCGACAGCAGATATGACAGTCACTCCAGCGTGACAGAGTGGAGCATCTTCTTTTCGGTGAATCTTTGGAGAGTAGTCACGTTTCGGCGAGCGCGTTCTCAGTGTTGCCAAGTCCGCTGATTATAAGTAACTTTGAGTTTATTTTTCTGTAAAGTTTCTCGCAAATACGGTATAGAGTTCACGAGTTTAAACATCTTTCATACAGTGTGATAGGAGCGGATGCTTACTCTAGGGTAAAATCCCGATGTTAACATAATCGAAGAGCAAGTTACGCTTTTCTTATCATCAAACTTTATGCTTGTTTCTCTTGAGACATCTGGCAACGTAGATGCTGACTTCCAACAAACCACAGGCGACTATAGAAGTTTATTTCAGGGCAGTAAATCACCCCTATATCTCATCACACCTGAGACGACGGGGTTTTCACAGGCAAACAAGTTTATTTAGCGGTGTGCCAAAAACATAGTTAATATCTTCATGTGCTGCTGTAGTGTAATAGTTAAAAATATGTTTTGAAAGTGTGGATCAGAAATGACTATGACATCACATTTTCTTGACTGTCTTGGAAACAACTAATTTCAAAAAACACAATACTACAACTTATGATTACTTGTTACAATGATCATACTAATACCTTTCTAGGGTAATCTCAATTTCAATGACATTGCAATAATATCTACTTCAATTTTCAAATAGACGGGGCAATATTTTATTACACTTAATATGTGTCATAATATTACCTAGTTTAATTTTCTGCAGCAAAGGTGTTCTGGCGCACATAATTTACTTACAGGAAAAATAGAGTGTTTGATGCAGACATAGCAAAAACATCATTCATTTTGATGCTATTTTACAAATCATACTCATATATTTATAGATGAAAAGAGATTTATGAGCTAAAATTGTCACTCTTAGTTGCTACAAAAGGTACTTGAAACTGCAGTAAAGGTCAAATCATCTCAATTCAAGATGCGTAGTTTGTCAATCAGCTTGTTTGACTTAAGTTTCCTTAAAATTATCTTTGTTGTCTTGCAAATGTGTCATTATAAAATATTTCTTATTGAACAGGGGTGTTACTGGGAAGAAGCTGCATCATTAAAGTATAGTGATAAAGGATGGACAGCACAGTTTATCGTGATATATATGGCATTACTATAAGAAAGGGTATATATCACTTTTCTAAACTAAAAAATCAATTTTGAACATTTCTATAATATTGAGGACCCACAATATTATAAAACAGTTCCTTATCAGTGTTATTTAATGTAAAGTAAAGCCCCTGTGACATGGATCCACTTTGTTTCTGTTCCAGTGACAGTAATAATAAATGTAACTGAGGGATGTGGTCAAATGGCTAAATGCAACATTCTAAGGGCCCATGACTGACAGGGGTCCCTTAAAATAATAACATATGAGTTTACTGACTTTTTGTCATGGGTCTGTGAAAATCTCCCCCATCTTACCACACATAAACACCATGTTTCTTGTTCTTATATGCAATAACAGTAAAATTCAAACATCTTTTACATCTGTTAAGTCACATTTATATAAACTAGAGGTCCTTTGAACATTTTTAAGAAGATTGATGTTTCATTTATCCTTTTTTGTAGCTAACAGCACGTTAAAATATGTCGGTCTTCAGTAAAAAAAACAGGATATAGAGCAAAAGGCAAATGTATAGTCTGCGAAAGTTATGGATCTTCTAAAGGTTTCAAAGTTCTGAGATTCATGAGGACTGATCATAATGTAATTAAAAACATTTTAAACATTTAAAATGCTCAAAATGCCAGAAAGTCCTATGTGATACATATTTTCATTCATCATTCATTCTATCATTTCAGCTGAAGAGTGTTTTTTCCTCTGTATGAAGCATATTTGTGTCTTTGAACAGAATAACGTGGCTGTAATGTTAGAAGTGGTCCATTTAAAACAGATGTTTTCATATTTGTTTATCAGTCTGCCTGACAGAAACTCGGTTTGGGACAAATCTGATGTCTTATCATTTCTGGCTGTGCCCCTGGCTGAATGTCTGCTGAGGTTGAGCTACAATACAAAGCATTTTTCTCATCTATAGTGAAGTATCAGGATGTACTGGTGTATTGATATTTCATGCACATCTTTTATTTAAGCACTTTAATTGCTAAACCAGATGATTAAAAAACCTTTTTAAGGAAGTCTACCCGTCTTAGTCGTTTTTGGGAGCTGAATATCCCCTTAAAGTCTGACCCCAAACACCTCTACAGAGCAGTAACCTCTGATTTGAGCTGAGAACATGAGATGAGAAGATGGAGAAGAACTCACCTTCACTTGACCAGGACTGGAGCTGAAGGTCCTGGGTTGATGTTTGCAGAGTGCAGGACTCACTCCGAAAGCCCTCTGGTTTACAGGAGTGGACAATCTCACCAAACCAGACAACAAACGTACTCTGGCGATGGTAAACATCTGCACAAATGTTTACACTATCACGACAAAACTATCAGGAGCCAACTTAAAAGACTTAGGTGAGGACTGCAGCAACCCCTTTGGTACCTGAGGCTAACCTAGCATGCTAAAACTCACGTGTTGCATAAACTGTTGAGTAACGCTATCACCTACAAACGTAAGTGGCTGATATGTGGTAGGCAGGCTCTTAAAACGCTAAACTAAACTATGTCCTTGGTTAAGTTGTGGATAAATTCAGTTAAAAAAGGTAAAATCCTTGCAGACCGCTGAAGGTTCGTTCCATAACAACAGCAGGCGCCCTGAGTGACGTAGTCGACGGGGGCGTGGTTTAGGGGGCGTGCGATGTTAGTTTACAGTGAAGAGGTCTCACTCCGTAGTTTATTGCTAAGCCGAATGTTCGGGGAATAATGCTAACGAGAGGGAATAACGAGAGAGGAAAAAAGAGTGGTGGGAGAGTTTTTTTTCTCAGTCTTAAAGAAAAGAAAAAAGTTAAAATGATACGAAAAAAGAGAAAAATGTCCAGATTCATTATACAATTTTGCGAAAAAAGTTAACATTTTGGTCAAAAAATTAAACGTCTATGTTAAAGCTGTTCATCTCGTCTTATTCATTTTAATTGTTAAAACATATCAGATGTATTTTTCTTTGCATGACAAGTTATCTACAACCCCCAATTCCAGTGAAGTGTAAAACGGACGCTGTGTAAAACGCACATAAAAACAGAATACAATAACTTGCAAATCCTTTTCAAACTATCTTTAATTAAATACAGTACAAAGACCAGATATATGGAGACCTGAATTGCTGAGCAACTTAAGTCATACATCAAGGAATAATGGGAAAGAATTCCACCAACAAAGCTTTAACAATTATTGTCCGCAGTTCCTTCATGTTTATTGAGTGCTGTTAAAGGGTGAGGCGATGTAACGCTGTTCAACATGCCCCTGTCCCAGCTTTTATGGAACATGTTGCAGGCATCAAATTCAAAATGAGTGAATATATTTGCAAAAATAAATATAGTTTATCAGTTTGGACATTACATATCTTGTCTTTGTAGTGTATCCAATTGAATTGTATGTCGACATGGATTTTCAAATAGGTTTTACATATTGTTCTAACTTCAATGGAATTTGGGGTTTGTAGGAAAAAAACAGTTTCCTCTTTTTTAACTACCTCATTGATATTTTGACTTTGTCTTTAAACAACTCCATTTTATTCTAAAAAAAATGTGCCTATTTCAACTTTATTTTTTAAAATTGTGACTACTTCCAGTATATCGATAATATAAAAAATCTATATTGAGTTTATCCTTGACATTTTGAAGGGCACATTAGGAAAAATATATTTCCCCTTTTTAACTCCTCCCTGGTTCTCCCTTGTTAGGAGTATCAGGGAAAGCAGGAGACACTGTTTTTAAGTAATAGTTTTATGACTTATCAAAAATATTTATACCAAATTTATGAATATGTGGCACCTCTGTTCTGAATTCTCAGGGGATGCAAAACAATTTAATAAACAAAAATGTATTGGTGTTTGGAGATAAAGTGTCTATCAAGCCATCTATCTATTAAAGAAACAAATATTTAAGTGTTAATTGAACTTTCATACAGAATTTTATGCAGTGGCACACACTGTTGTATTGACTTTGCGTTTTTATAATGCATGGTCAATATTCCAAGTCTTGTTTTGACAAGGTATTAGTGTTAATTTTTGTAATCCTGTTGGATAATTCAAGCAGCCAGACACAACAAGCTTAAATAATTCCTTAACTAGTCTTGAACGCATTGGAATAACAAAAAAACTTCAGATTTGCACTGATGGAGGGGTAAAAAGATTGTTACACATGGTTTTACTTAGAACAATATTAGGAAGGCACAGTTGTTGGTATGATAGTAGTATTGGTAGATACTGTAATAGCATTAAAACTTAAATATCAGATGTGCAAATATAAACATTTCTGACAGTATTTAGACCCAATATATCCGCTATGCAGTGTATTGGTTTACATATGGCCAGAATGTATGATTGAACCATAATGCTTCACCTTATTGTCAATGAATGTCATTTTCAGTGAGTGAAATATTTTTTTCAAATCTGTTTCTCTCACAGTGACAGGAACAAGTCAAATTTTAATGAAGTAGAGGCTCCATACTTTCAACCAAAAATGAACAGCATCTGAGATTATGATGCAGAAATATCGGCATATCAGATATCGGCGAACATCCAATGTCATGCTTCCCTTAATGACGTGTTTATTGGTCACAAGATTATTTATCTAAAATGTTAAGTCTAAGTAGGGGCGTGTCTCATTTATTTGAAAGAAACACAAGGTACTTGTGCCAAAATGAAAGGATAAGCTCTCGGTAAAGAGACCCCACTCCACTAGTATCACAACACATTCCTGCAGAGTTACACAATCTACCACACAGCCCCTCACTGCCACATTACCACCTTCAACTGACCCAGGATCCATTCTTGCAAGCTCCACGTAGTGACAATGCTGATATTATCTATCTGAAATTGCAGAAAATCTCCAACACACTGTCTAAACTACATTAATACCTTAAAAAATATGCAGAAGACTTTTCAAGGGGTAATGACTTTGCCTGCCCCATCCGTATTTACTAATGTTTTCAATGTATTTGCGCAAAGACACAGCTAACAGTGCTACATTTTTATTACAGAAATAGATCATTAAGCCTGTTTTTCCTGATACCACAGATCATTAAAATGTGATGTTTTTTAATTTTAAATATATGCTATTGCAGGGGTGCTGGTTTGGTGGAGTGGTATGCAACCAGGCACAGACCATCCGTATGCTTTTACAGAAATGTTGAATGCTTTGGTCCAATGTAGACTTACTGAAGAAGCATTTCTGTGGTTTTTGGCGAATAAAAACACAAATATTCCCTTTATTAAAAGTTCAGGACTTGTAGTTCTGTGGTATCAGACTATTATCATTGTTAACTGATTTAACCAATTTACTATTTTTACTATATTTTTTGCTACTGTACAGTTTATTGACCTATATCTTTATATTATATCTTACTCTATTGACCTTAAAGTATTCTACTTCACTCTTGTAGTTACCCCTGTAATGCTGCAGCACCTGAATTTCCACTCTGGGGATCAATAAAGTTTATCTTATCTTATCGCATCTTACCAGTCATACCCTATCAAAGCCAACATTAAAATGACTCCTATTACAAGCCCTAAAATAGTCTACAAAAAACCCCAAATAACACAATTTATTTTTGACACAAATGCACAGAATCAAATTGCTGCACAGCAAAAACTGACCTCAAACAAATGGATGTACTTGACTTGTCAGACATTTGTACTGGTCCATGTCCGCTCATGTTGTTTTCCTACAGTTTGTCCATTTGTAGTTATAAGCTACACATTAATCTGAGGCAGGGTTACGGCTTTGTTTGCGCTTGGTCACTCGTATTTATCGAGCGAGCACACGTGATGTGATCAAAGGCCTTACAGCAGGGTCTTTCTGAGGGAGAGACCTCAGCCTGGTACAACTGCAGGGTTCAGATACTCGGCAATACGCTCCCAACCGCTGTGCCAAGGTGAGTTCTGACATGCACTGACTGTGAGAGAGTCCAGGTTGTGAAATCACTATAATTACTGCTTAATACCTGTGTTGACTTCTTTTTTTTTTCTTTTTTCCTGTGTCCACTTCTCAGCTGGTGAAAAGAAAATGCCCCCCCCAACAGCGACCAAACTAGGCTACACCCCACCAGATGGAGGCTGGGGCTGGGCCGTGGTCTTCGGTGCGTTCATCTCCATAGGATTCTCCTACGCCTTCCCCAAGTCGCTCACCATCTACTTTAAGGAGATTCAGGAATACTTTGCTGTCTCCTACAGCCAGATCGCATGGGTGTCCTCTGTCATGCTGGCATCCATGTATGCAGGAGGTCAGTGTCCATACTACATAGGGATGGGAAATAAACAAGTGTTTGGGAGTTTTTGGTTTATTTTCTGATAAGATATAAGGTCAGATACCATAGTATGTATAATGATATGATGTGTTTTCTGTTGAAATAATGTCACGCATTTCTGATGAATTCATCGGCCAACAGTGATTACAGTGTTGAGTAAACTAATTAAGATAATGCCAGATCTAATGCTGAGTAAAAAGATTGTTTATGAGCAGAATACTTTACAGTTATATGTTTGTTGACCTCAAGGTATCTTTTGAAATGTTTGGTCTAAATGGGGAATTATCGGTTTTCTCTTTGTCAGGAACATTTAGGTAGTTAAGACCAAATGATACCCATTCATGTTTACTGTCACAGCAACAAAAATACTAGTCGTAGACACCTGATGTTGAGTTATTTGGTAAGGTTTCATATTTTGTTTTTCCTTTTGAATCAAAAAACTTGAGCAGGCTTAGGTTCAAGGTCTATTAAAGTACAAATACTGCATTTTAACTTGTAAAGCTGACAATGTATTTGTGCAGTTTAGACAGTGCTTTTTTATTTTGGTTAAAAAAAATTAGACTAGATACTCATTAGTACCTATAAATATTGGTTCAACAGCTCATCAAAACAAATGGAGATCTTTTGGGGTGTACATTGGTGGCTTAGTTTGGTAATTTGCTCCATCATCACTCAAAAGGCTGAGGGTTTTTAGCTTTAGTTTGGCTGTCACAAGTTGATGTGTACACGGGCAAGATACTTAACCCAAAATTGCTCCCACTGCAGCGTAAGTGTTGTGTATGAAAGGGCCTGGATGTGTTTGCTAAAAAAAGCCATCAGTGAGTTAACGTGAGACTGAATGGGTAGATGTGACAAAAAGCACTTTGAGAAGTCAAAAAAGACAAGATAAGCATTTTACAAGCTCAAATCCATGCAACCTAACAATAAATCATACAAAAATAGATCAGCTGTTGACATTTTATGCCTAATGCTTAAAAGCTGTTTAAACAGCATGTGAATATGCATTCCTAATTTCGCCTTGAGGTATCTTTGTCTAAAAATGAGGAGCTGTCAGGCATAGAGCTGATGTGTTCAGAAAACAACTGCATCTTTAACCAACTAAAACCTGGTCTCAAACATTTGCCCTTTTTTGACTGCTTCTGAAAACAACAGCTGCATTTTGGGTGCCTAAAAACGGACAGATTAGAAAACACACACCAAGTATCTATAACCATTATAATGCAATTTCAATAATGGATTTCATTTATTGTAAATGACTCCTTGTGGCCCACCTGCAGCAGGTGCAGCTGCATGCAAGGACCCACACTTTGGAAGGTTCTGATTTACAATTTTCATGAATACAAATGAAAAAATTCCTACTATGGAGAACCTAAATCTCAGAATGGGATGAGTTAAAACTTATAACTGTTTGCAGCAGGCCACTCCTTAAAACACTGAAAAGCCTGTTCATGCACATTACTGCAACTAAGAGAAACAATGTGTTTTTCCATAGCAATGGCTCTTTGTGCTTCAGTTTCCACATGACACACTTCCTGCTGGTCTTGATTTCATATTCCATGATGTAAAGGTGGACAGTGAAGGTGATATACTTGCAAGAGCAAGAGCAATATTATCCTGTCAAAGAAGCAAAAACATAAAGCAACAAGGGGATCTAGACTTTGGAGAGGCTTGTATGTGTTGAAAGAAAGAACCCTGATGGCTTCAGCCTATTTATTATGCCAAGAGTTTGAGACTGGATTTATTTATTTAACCTTTAATCAAGCAGGATGGACCCACTGAGACTGAGGTCTTTTTTTTTTTACAGGGGTGCCCTGTGGTAATTCAAATAAACAAACAATTAATACAAACAATTAATATTGCAAATATTACATTTTACAGTCATGTACACTTGTGAACATCGTCTCTCTAAAAGTTTTTCAAATATTAGAGCAGTTGCAATTGATTGTTTTTGACATTAGCTCTTTAAAAACTCTGTATGAAACCAGGGAGGGGAGCTTGGCAATCATTAGAAAATGATTCCGCATTATTGGTGCAACAATGCTAAAAGCTTTCTTTCCCCGTTCAGTTTTAAACCTCTGTATTTTTGAAGTAACATAGTTTTGAGATCTGCTTGTCTGGTCAAAAATATTTATTGATAGGAGAGTCGCCAGATGGGGAGGTCAATAACCCATCAGTGCTTTGTAATTTAACCGAACACTTTGCTGCTTTCATCGTTCATCCAAAGAGCACCAGCCAACAGAGCGCTACTGATCACAGCGGAGAGTTTTCAATATGACCTGTGATAAAAAGAAGAGCACTGTGATAAATGGCATCCAGTGGCTTCAAGACAGAGGCAGCTGCACGAGTATAGAGCATATCTCAATAGTCCAAAACTGGCAAACACTTACTGTCACCTAGACAATCTCCATTCTGTTTCTGACTGTGAGGCAACATTTGTTTTTGTAAAGGAAACCAAGCTGAGGCCCGGTCCTTTAGCCAAATGTGAGATGTGTGACCTAAAAGAGAGATCCTGATCCAATCAGATGCCCAAGTTTTTAAACTGTTGTACACGTTCAGTGTTTATATTATCTAAAGTGGACAACACCGTCTAAACCAGTTCAGGAGTCTTGAAAAATCATATATTTTGTTTTATGGGTTTAAGTTGTACTTTGAGCTGAACAAGGGCTTTTTGGAAACAGCTAAATCAGTTTGTAGCTGTGGAGTATAAAACATTATCGTCTGCATACAAACTGTTTTTGTTCTTTTTGTCTGGGATATCTTTTATATTACAGAATACCACCTTTCCTTTTAAGTATTTTTGGGCATTTTCTGCCATTATTGGATAGTGAAGAGGCTTGGGAAGCAGGTGAGTGAGAGCAGTGGAGGACACTCTGCACCCCATCTTTTGTCATTGTGATTTGGTTACACATACAAATCACTCTCTCTGTTTTAAATAAATGGATCACCAATTATCAATATATACTTATATATATATATATAAGATACAATTCATGATCAACATTGGCCAGCCCTTGCACTTTTCAGATCTTACAAATCCTTGTAGAGTCTATAAGTAAAACATTTTGACAAAAAAAATGCTTAAATCAATATTTGATGAGCTTTATTTTTGTCTAAACATATATAGAAGAATGTCCCAAATCAATGAAACATCTCTCTCCCCTGTGCAGGCCCTGTGAGCAGCATTCTCGTGAACCGTTACGGCAGCAGACCCGTGGTCATGGTCGGCGGGGTCTTGGTCTGCACCGCCATGGTTCTCGCTTCTTTTGGCACAAGTATCATACATCTGTATCTTTGTGTTGGAGTTATTGGAGGTAAATTATGTTTGTGCTCTTTCATCACTCCGTCTACACTTCTTGTATTTTAGTACTGAATTTGCTCATGCTCTCTTGATGGTTGATTTACAAAGCTTGACTGTGAGTGGCTGACACAGGAGGATGCTCTGTGTGTTTGGTAAAGCCCATTCAGGAGCAGCCTTTTTTTTTGCTCTCAGGGTCAGTCCACTGGACTCCTTTGAGCCCTTGTTTGGGGTTAACCAGGGTCACATTGAGCAATGTGTAAGTAAATATGTGCTAAAATGACTAAAAAAGGTCCAAACTCTCCTGAGAAGCTATACTAGGCTGCGGTCAGCCTATTTTTTGAAAATGTCTGACTAAATCCGATAAATTCATAAAATCCCCAATTTCATGGAAGAATGCCAAACCACGTGATCGTGCCACTAACTGAGCAAACAGCTTTACAGACTTTACACCTAAAGCACGTACAGACTCTCCACCCTCTGGGTTTTATCTTTGAGTTTAAGTTTGACCACTATGAACATAAAACACAGACTGTAAATTTAAAATACTCAGGGGCAACAACAAATTAAACTGTAAGAGGTGAAATTCTTAATCTGTTTATTGTTCATTAAAAGTTTCCATCAAAGTTGCCATGGCATACTTTTGGAAAAAACAATGTCTTCAAATTGTTATTTGTGACCAACTAAAAGTCTTATTTGAAAGATAAAGACAACAAAAACACAAAAAGCAAGTTTACTACAGGTAACCATGTTCTTTGCATCTTTAACGCACAAACACGGCTTAAAGATGATACTTTGAGTTGTTATGAGTTCAGCTCGCTCTTTCCCTCTCATCCTAAATGCTGCATTGCACTTTTGTGCTTTCAGTTTAAGTACACATTGCGACCAAAATGTTCAAATGATATGAGAAAACCATGTGTCGTACGATAATATTGTCCAATAAAGAGTGGTGAAGGAATTATGTATTTTTGTAGACCAAAACTGAAGTTAGCGTTGCGCTAGTTCCCTCGACTGCAAGCCTACGAAAATCCTATGGGATTTTTCACTGTGTTTTGGATCATTGCTGATAATAACCTCCGTTGAACTGCCATGTTGTAGTTCATTAATAGCTAGGAGCAACCTGGTCAAGTTGGTCCTCATGGCTGTGACAATAGTGTATGAATATTTGGCCATTTTTGTGGTCCTTGTTAGCAGTTAGTTAGCAACAAACATATTAAACACAGAAGAGTTTAAGATTCAAATGCAGGCAACATCAGATGCATTAAATAAGTTCCCATTAAGCATTAAATCTTACGTGTGTGTCCACCACAAATCCCATGTAGTTTTGGGGTGGAGAAGCAGCAAGAGCTAGATGCTTACTCACTTCTTTGTTTTTGGACTCATTCCTTCACTACTCAATTAAGATAATGATATGATTTGCAATCAACAATCATAGCCTGCATTTTGCTAAACCTAACAATGTCCTAGCTTATGCTATTTTTATGGGTTTTTTTTTACAACACTAGCAGTTTCAGCACGTTTCTTTATCAAAAGAAATCCAAAAATGTTCTTTCTTCTCTATAATTGCCCAGCTACAGCTAAAGGTAGGTAATAACCAGCGTTACCTTCTTATGATGGAATAAAAACGGTAAAAGTAGGGCTGTCATACCATGACTATGGTAAACTTGCTTGATCACATTAATTAGCTCTGCCAAGGAGGTTATGTTTTTGTTGGCATTTATTTGTTTGTTTTTTGTTGTCAGGATAACTCAAAAGCTATAATTTAATGACATTTTTAGGATAGGTCAGAAATGGACCAAGGCCCAATCTGTTCGATTTTGGTGGTGATCTGAGTCCAGATGTGGATGAATGAATTTTTAAAGGATTTGGTAACATCGTGAGATAGGGCGGTTTTCCAGATTTTTGTTAATAACTCAATAACTTCTCAACATATTTTCATGACATTTTCAGGGAATGTTGGTCATGGCACAAGGGAGAAGTGATTACATTGTGGTGATTGGAATCCTGATACTGATTGAGGATTTTTTCAAGGATTTCTTAACACTGCAAGATCAGACAGTTTTCCACATTTTTGACAACAACTTGCCTGACAGTGTTGGAAATGCCTTGGTGTTGGTTTTTGCTCCCGGAGCACTTCTAGTTTTCTTACCTATTCCTTGCAATAAATTAAACTATTGCAATGTGTTTATTGTCAAGGTTCATATCGCAACATTGATTAAACTGTGATTGATTTCACAGCACTACTTAGAGTTGTTATTGTCTTAAAGTATTCAGTACCAAAAAGTATTTTGAAAATGTTGAAGTATCAATACTGCTATATAGATACCTCATCCTTAATTTCAGCTGACTTTGTGATTACTTAAAGCCATCGAGGAGAACCTGATCATCAATCTTCTACTTGAATTTTAAACGGTCATCTTAATTTTTTCTGCCCCCTTTTCATTTTGTTCATGCCATAATCTCAATGTTTCCTTATCTAGCTCTGAATTCTTATCAGAAATCTTCACCACAACCTTCACTTTATTATTGTTTTAACTGATCAAAATCCTTTTCTTTTGGTATGTTTTCAAGCCCTTTTCTTGTTTTAACAGGTTTTGGCCTTGCCTTCAATCTTCAGCCAGCTCTGACAATCATTGGCACTTACTTCCATACCAAGAGACCGATGGCGAATGGACTGGCCATGACAGGGAGTCCAGTTGTTCTTTTCACTCTGGCTCCCCTCAATCAGTTTTTATTTGATTCTTTTGGCTGGCGAGGGAGCTTTCTCATCCTGGGATCTATCACTTTGAACTGCTGTGTGGCTGGCTCTTTGATGCGACCAGTAAACAAAAAGGCCCTGCCGCAGCCAAAGGCCGAACCATCGGAGTGTAACGGGGCGGCCGCTGAGGAAGCTGCGACTGCACCATCATCAAACCTTCTGACTGAAGAAAATCAAAGCAAGAGCAAGAGTCAGGGCTGTATGGACAGATTCATTGATTTAACTCTTTTCAAACACCGTGGCTTCCTCATCTATCTCACTGGCAACGTGGTCATGTTTTTTGGCTTTTTCGCTCCTGTGGTTTTCCTGGCTCCGTACGCCAAACATCTTGGGATTGATGAATATTCAGCTGCTTTCTTGCTGTCTATTTTTGCTCTGGTGGACATGTTTATTAGACCAGCGACCGGCCTCATTGGGAACACCAAGTGGATCAGGCCAAGGATTCAGTACTTCTTCAGCTTTGCAGTTTCCTACAACGGAGTGTGCCATCTTTTATGCCCACTGGCGAATGGATACCCGGGGCTGGTTGTTTACGCCGTCTTCTTTGGTTTGGCATTTGGGATGGTTTCTGCTCTGCTCTTTGAAGTTCTGATGGATCTTGTTGGGGCTCATCGGTTTTCCAGTGCTGTTGGACTGGTCACCATAATCGAGTGTGGCCCAGTGCTGCTTGGACCGCCATTGTCAGGTTTGTGAATTTTAGAGACATACACATTTTTGCTTAGAATGTGTCTCAATTGGAGGTGGGACAAAACATTGATATGGTGATAGATCAATGTCCTGGCACATGTAATAAAATTATTTATGAGTACACTGGCTCAAAGTACTGGTGTTTTCACTAAACAATACAGCGCTCTAATCAGATTTCTGTGTCAAATTAACTCAGTGCGTTAATATTGCTCATTATATTACCCAACCTGGGTACTTGAGCTAGTGGCTTCTTGAAATTAAAGGCGAAGCTATGATGGTAAATGGACTTAAGGTGTATAGTGCTTTTCTAGTCTTTTTGACTACACATAGCTCTTTTGCATCTACTGATTCACACCCATTCACTCCCTGATAGTTGAAGTTTCTATGTAAGTTGTCCATCAGTATCATCGAGCACAAAGTTGCTGTACATACTCGTTTACACTCAGTGGGAGCAAACTGGGGTTAAGTGTCAAGTCCAAAGATGCATCAACATGTGATAGCTGGAACTGGGCTTGAAACCTCGACCCTCTGAACATCCGGTTCAGGGCACCAGCTACCCTGTTAGTAATTCATTAAAAAAGGCTCCAAAGTATGCAGTCACTGTAAATTATATCACCACTGTCTTTATTTTATTGTGAGTAAAGCTTAAACCTGCGATAAAGTGGCTCTGTGCATGCACTATCAAGGTGTGCTGATAGGTAACTCTTAAATTCAACATATTATGGAGTTACTTTTAACAAAAGGGAACATTTGATTAAACTGGAGTAGAACAGGTTGATTTTTTGTAACGTTTACAGGCCTACATCCAGGAGTTGATAGAGTCTAAAATATTAAATACGTATCTATTCCCTATCTGAACTGGAAGAGTTGTATTTTAACACTAATTTCTATATAAACAGTGCTTAGCAAATTAATTAGACCAACTGTCATAAAAATAAGAAAAAAATAATATTGTAGAAATCTTTCAAAAGCTTGTTTAAAACTGAAAATGTTACTGTCATTGGACAGTCATTTTGAACAGGAATGAGGAATTTCGAACTTAAGTCACCTTTTTACCCAAATTTAAGATGGCTGACTGGTCTTCTCTGAGAAATCAGAAATTAATCAAGCATAACATCCAACCACTAAAACTAGTCTTCCTGTTCAGAAATGCAAGTAATTAACTATAATTTGATATATGAACCAAGAAATAATTTTCTTTTCTGTTTATTGTTAGATAGTACATTAGAAAATTTGTGGATAACAATGATTATTATATCTTAGCATTAAAAATATAATTTCAGTTAAAGAGCTTCTACACACTGGCATATTAATCGTTACAGAAACATAGAAATGATTTTGGTAATTACCAATTCTGTGACATAAACCTTACATTAAGGCAAGTAATCAGTCAGTGTTTAGGATTCTGGATTGGGACCTGGGCCACCCAATTAGATTCAAAAGGAACACAAGCCATCATTTTGACTACACCCCTTCCTGAACAAGCTGTGCCCCCCTTCAGTGCTGCCATGTCCCCCTGTGGGGTTCAGCCCCACTATTTGGGAAACACTACTCTAGCGAAAGTGTCCCATGACATGGAGCGGGAATGAAGAAGTAAGCGTCTCCATAGAATGAATTCAAACATTTTTCAAGAGAGAAACAGACCTTTTCATGGAAAAACAATAAATGAACACCATTGTTGCTGGAGAGGATTTTTCAAACAAATTGTTTGTTCATTATAAACAATATCTGTGGGCTCAATTCAAATGAATGCAGAGGAAAATTGCGAATCTCTCCTTTCATCACAGAGGCAGTATAATCACAGTTAGTCAATTGTAATTTTTATTGTACACACTGAAAATGACATTTTTAGCCGAATATTTAATCTTGTGAAAAAGTCACTTTAATACTCTCAAAGGCTATGATAAAGTATTTCTTGTTCTTTACATTTTAAAAAGCAGATCTACTGGTCTTAACAAACTTAGATACATAGAGTTGTGTATATTTTTGTAGACTTTTATCCAGCCTACAACGTAAAGTAAGGAACTCTCCATTATCACCATGAGTAAAAATCTTTAAAGTGATGTCCTGGTGACAGCAGTGCTATTTTCAGTAATCAAAATAATGTCCCAGTGCTGTAAAAGGGTTCAAAGTGCCACAAACGTGTAGTTTACATTAATATCTTTGTTATATTATTGCTGTCAGGTCATGAAAATATCTGTTGTTTTGCAGGGATTAAAAAAACTATGTAAATATATAAACATATCATGGAGGTAATTATGTGAATCTTTTCTTTCAGGAGCTCTGGTTGATATTTTTGGGGACTACAAGTACATGTACTACGCGTGTGGAGTCTTCATGCTGGCCCCTGGCATATTTTTCTTCATCATGAATTACTTCAACTACAAGAGGCTGGACGAGGAGAAGAGGCAGGCTGAGGTTGTGGATATGAGGACTTGTGAAGAGGCAGTGGAACTTAAAATGAGCGCGGGTGAAAAAACAGAGCATGAAGCAGACGGGTGAAGGTGCTGATTCCATTATCGTGGACGTAGAAAGATGACACCACAGAGACCTGACACTCGGGCATACTGATAGAAATTATTTTCTACTTTTGATGAGGTAGTTGGACTCTTTGGACCTTTTCTACATATATTCAGATCAAACTTTGCTATTTTAATGGTTATTTTATGTATGCTGTTATTATTATTAGAGTATGTGGTAAACTCGTGATGCCTTCATTCATAAATTATCAAACACTACCCCCAGTGTAATCATCCTAATAGCTCTATAAACATTTACAATTCTTTTGTGTCCCTTCATTGGCTCAATAAATGGTAATTTTCCTGAGGGACTGATATAACATAATGAGTCAAAACCCCCATAGAGTCATCTCACAGACGTTCATTATCATACTCTACCACTAGATGGCATCAGACACTGTCATCTGAAAATTAAGGTACTTCACGTCTCCTCCATTAAACTGCAATTTAACATAAGATATCTTCATTTGTGGTGTGGTTCTTTACAGCAGAGCTTTAAAAGTCGGGGCCATGACCCTACCGGGCTGCAAGATCTTATGACCAGGTCGCTAAAGGCAAAGCAATTAAAAGTGAGAAATTAAATGTGTATCTTGATTTAAGAGAAAATTATGTATCCTTTTTTAAAGCTTTAGTCAGAAGTAAAATTCAACACTGCAGACTTGTGGTTCCTTCTTTACTGGGGTGTCAGACATGAAAATCCAGTATGAAGTAGGGCTGGGTAATTTTGAGCATTGATATATTTATATATTTTTTATTTGACTGGCATTACAGACATACAGTACTGTGCAAAAATCCATAACAGGTGTGGAAACATGATTATATGAAGATAATAAGAGTTTTTTTCTTTTTTCTTTTTGCTTTGTCAATTTCAAAGTTTTAAGTGAGCAAACAGTGTTAATGCAAAAGAAACTATAGCAGTATAAACAATATTGTCTCCTCCATATAAGTTGTTTGAACATGTTTTATATACTGTAAAACTGAATATATTGCCCAGCCCTTGTATAAATAGTAAATGACTTTGATAAACCCACCGTGCATGCAACAATTTATACTGAATTTACAAAAAAGGACAAAGAGAAAGCTTTACTCAGACTCAGTCACATAAATAGTTTTATACACAACACATTTACTCCATTTATTAATGATTTCCATCCATTCGTCTCCTCATTTCTTCTGCAAACACAGCATTGGGTTTGTTTACTCACCAACTTTGAGCTGATTTCTTCAGTTTAAATCAAAACTCTCCGGCTAGAACCACATTTGTATTCTGTGCTTCATAAAGAACTTTATAAAACATTTGAACAATTGTGACTCATCTACCTTTAGAGAAAATGCTGTCTGCAGATAAAATCTGTCATTTTATGCCAGGTCATACCATCCCACCACAGGTCAGACTTCATATTCTAAAGTTTCTGTCTGAACATATTGCATGATTACACCCCCTTAGTGTCTGGCCGTAAGCACCTGTAATGTAAGATACATGGAGGAGCAGAGCAGGAAAAGAACAATGCCATTATTAGAGGGATCTGCTTAAAGGACCTATTTTTATCATGTCCCTGCAAGGTGCTTATTGACTTCCTTTGCTTGATGGACCAAAATTGCTTAAGTGCACAAATCAATATGTTTATTTATAAGCTTAGATATCAGTACCTGAAAATGAGATAAACAGGGTAAGCTTCTGGCTCATGCTTTGGCTCGTCTTTAGATCGTTCAGAGCACTGTGGCTTAATGTTATCTAAGTTTGTTCATGCGTTACTGTTATCTGTTTACGCTCAGAATGGTTTATTTGTACACACTACAGTCCAGGTCCATTAGGGAGCTGTACCACATATATTCTTGGTCCAACAGAGTCACATTTATATTAGTGTAAGACAAATTAGGGCTGGACAACATTGACCAAAAATTATAACTTAACATCTTTTCACCAGAATCTGCTGATTGTTTAATTATTTATTTATGTACTTTTTTTAATCAATTAACACATTCAAAGTAAATGAAAAAAGAAGAAAACTAATAAAATCTATACTTGGTGTGACCACCCTGTGCCTTCAGACGAGCACAATTTCCTCTCAGCAACCTTCCAAAATAAAACATTCAGAAGCAAGGGATAAACATCAGGCTCCATGATCATGACCTTTGACATATGACCTACAAAAAATATTTAAAATATCATCCTTCGACCAGGCAGCAGCCGTCGGGGCTATAAATGGAGGTCCATGCAGAAGTGCCAAAACCTGAAGTACCTCGAGTGTCCACTTGAGGCCTGCTACAAAAAAATGAAACTTAATGATTGTATGTAGGGTAAAGACTTTTTTAATACACACCACTAAAGCCTGGTTCAAAAACAGCTTCAGTCTAAAACTATAACACGTCTATGTGCTCTCACTGTGAGGGGTTGAATTTTTTTATATCACACCAAATTTTCTTTTATGGAGGATTTATTGAAGATTTCTGGTTTTAGAAATGCGGTGTTGCTATTGGTCAGATAGCCTTTAGGCCCACCTCATGGCTTTCTGTGTGTGAGCAGATGAAGCTTAAGTTTGGTTGTGATAACGTGCAGTATGGGAGCGTCCATTAGAGGGCGTCAACAGTGTTCCAAAGACTCCTATTAAATGGCTATGTCCAGTTCTTTTGCAGCAGGGGTGTCCAAACTTTTTGCATCACGCGCATAAAGAGGAATACACGGACGACTGAGCCACTTGCTGCAACTCACTTTTAGTGTATTTAAGTTAAAGTTTTAGGGTTTAGGGGTGGGTTATCACCTGTCAAGGGGACCTTGTAACCCTGGGCTATCACTGGATTCACACCTAGTCAGGGCGAGAATGACCTTCTGAGCAGCAGAGATGGGAGACACTGACGGTTTATCTTCACTGTCAGACACAAAACAAGAGTAAACTGCAAGAATGTTGGTTGCTTAAAGATGAATATTGCAATATACTTTGTAAATGAGACCTTATGACAGAAAATGTGCATGATTGATGGTATTTGCTGCTGAAATTAAAATGTCTTTTTTCATTCAACTGTTTCAGGGGTCAATTCAAAATGGGCAGCGGGCCGCATTTGGCCCCCAGGCCATAGTTTGGACACCCCTGATTTACAGTCTATGTCCTTGACCACCAAGGATATGTGTGCAGGGTTGAAATGAAAACCCTTAATAACCTCATGTGTCATCCTGACTTTCACCTTATATACATGGTTGCCAGGTCCACTTATTATAAGCGACTTTGGGCTTCTTTGTTTGAAAAGTTGCTTGTAAGTAATGGCAGTTGCAGGTTGCGTTTTTTTGGGCTTGTTGTGCTCCTAAACTGCGATCTGATGCACACTCTGCTACCAATATAAAGTTACACAAACTATTTTCTCCCACTCTAAACACAAATGTAAATTGTACTGTAAAAAGAGGGGCCACTGATGTTTCTGTCCAAAAGAAATCCTTATAACCAGAATTACATTTATTTCTAATGCAGCTGTTACTGTTTTCACCATAATAAAGTTGTAGAGGATCAACATAAAATAACTTAGATAAAAGCCTGACTATGTCTGTTTGGTTACAAAAATCAAGTTTAGACAGATTGTTTAGTGATAACAGAGTTATAAATAACAGTAGTCCCTCCCTTCACTTCTGTATAAAGAAAAGGATGTTCCACCTCCAAACAAAAGGATGTTCAAAGAGTAAATTAAGAGCCAAATAAGAAAAAAATATCAATGTGAAAATTAAATGTAATGTAGTTGAAAATTAGAATATGCTTTTTAGAGTTTTCTCTTTTAAAAACAGTAACATATCACTTTAGGAAAAAATAGCTGGAGGTTGCTTGGTTTGATCAACCTGGTTGCTTATTTCAGTAGAAAAATCTGGCAACACTGCTCATACATTGCTTACAAGCTAGGGATGAACAAGGAGGAGCATGATCTTTACCTTTGACCCATGACCTACTAAATCTAATTAGTCCAATTTCTGTCAGAAAGGACGTATGTGCAAAACTTACTAGAAATGCCTCAAAGCATCCAAGGGTTATAACATTCGGTGTTCAAGGAATGACCATTAGGCACCATGACCTTAGCCTTTGACCTACAACCTCTGAAATCCAATCATCCCCGCCAAAGAGGTCCTGTTTTTGCCTGTGTTTGCCTGTCTGTTTGTTCATTTGCACATCTGTGAGCAAGTTATCACTTTAAGTTCCCAATGGATTTTGATGAAAATATCAGTGTTGGTCATGACACCTCGGAGAAGCCGTGAGACTTTGGTGGTGATCGGAATCCTTGATTTAGATTTGACTTTTGAGCAAAGTTTGATTAAAAAAAAAAACAAGAAGCATAGATACAGATATAGCATTCAAAGGGAATAATCATGAAGCTCCATGACCTTGACCTATGATCTACGACCTTCAATCAGTTCAGTCCTGAATCAAAGGCGACATTTGTGCAAAGTTTTTAGAAAATCACCACGTGTTATCATGATTTTGTTCCTTAGAATTGGCCTATTGTCCTAAAGGGGCAATTTGTCTTACTGTGTAGGCTTCGCTCTAATAACTTGGATAACAATATAGTTTACAATTGTCTACAATTTAACACACTCCAGCTGTGCTTTACTTTAATTAAAACATTTTTAGGTTAATGGCTGGACACAAAGTGTGAGTAAAAGCCTCCAATTAATGACTGCTCCCATTAACTCTGTGTCAACCCCTCTGTGAACAGCTTGAGCATAATCACTGTGATGAACTGTGACTGATGTCAGTAAATCTGGCTTTAATTGGGACTGGGCAGATTGAATCCAGGCAGCTATGCGTCCAATCCCTGCGATGACTCCATTCCTACTGAGACACCGTGTGTGAACCACCCTGCTAGTTCACCCCCGAGTCCTGTTTTAACCGCACGGCCGGGATGTCTGTAAAGAAGGGAGTGATACTGTCTATTTAATCCTACATGTTTGTTAATAATCTCTGCTAATCTTCTTTACCCACAGCAGCAGAACTAATCTGTCTTCACAACTGTTTACACTTGGAGGGAGGGCAGCGTCATGCAAACAGCGGAGACTTAAGAGTTTATTCATCAGCCCTGTGGACGGAGCTGTTAATGAGTCATCGCTGCTTCAAAATAAACATCGATATACGTGGCTGCTAACATAGACACACAGGCAGCCTGACATGTTTCCAGCAGACAGAGGAGCAATTGCAGTCTCGGTCTCTACAAGGAGCTCTCAAGGACTCAATCACACCTAGAGACACTATGTCCTGCAGGGTGTCTCAACTGACTGCTGAAACACAAGATTTACTGAGATCGTTTGGGGAAAAACGAGGCACAGAGTACCCTTCTCCTAAAATCGATAATCTGTCCAACAGCTACCATAACATCAGCGAGGGTCACCTTGGTATAGGGCTGCTTGATTATAGCAAAAATCATAACCTGGACTTTTGGACTGATATTGAGATTGCCATTGTTTTGACATTTTGTGTGTGAATTTCAAATAATGAGAAAAAAGAGACACTTCCCTAAACCAACATGCTCATAGAGGGGAATTCTTGGAAAGAGGGGTGGAAAACGTAAGACCTGAAAAACATTGATATAAATGATCCAGGTCAAGGCATTCAGATACATAGATAGATAGATAGATAGATAGATAGATAGACTTTATTAGGCACACCTTGCCTGTTCCAGCACAATGATCTTAATTCTTAGTGGTAAGAGATCTGATGCTGAGGAAGCTGCTGGAGTACAGTGAGCTTATGGTCATGTTCAAGAAACCAGCTTGAAATGAATTAAACCAATGATCATCAGGTCACATTAGGTCCTCCACAGCTTCCCATCTGACCTCTGGGATATTATCAAATTCTGAAAATGTGAAGTGGAACAATATATCATAGTTTTAAGAGTATCTTTTTGTTGTTACATCCCTAAAGTTGTGAATGTATAAGATACCTGCAACTGAAACAGTTTTGTTAGGAATGACCTCATGTTTGTTCTGACACCTTAGAGTAGGGCTGAAAGATATATTGTTATCGTATCTAAATCGAGATATGATCATTCAAGATATTAATATCGAAAAAGCAACAATATAAACGGTATAGGTTTCCCCTGCGCTCGCCCTGCAAGTACAGCTCTGGAAGTCACGCCAAATTTCATTTTTACGATTGCCCTTGAATGCACCGCTAAGGCCAGCCAACCACAAAACCTTTTTTTATTTTCATACCGTTTTTATTTTTCTGAAAAATGCTTGGTTTTCACCAAACCCGTAGTCATATCGTATCATATCGGTATCGAGATATCTGGCATGAATAACGAGATATGAAATTTTGTCCATATCCTTCAGCCTACCTTAGAGCCATTTCTTGTCGGTAAAAAGGGGGAACAAGACAACTGAGTCAAAACCAGTGATGGAAAATGTGATAGCCCCAGAGAGACTAAGTACCTTTACGGGCCCATGTGGCTGGAAATAGTATGGGTGATAGGGACTGATCTTTTTAAGGCTAAAATATACATAAAATTGAAAAAAATGTATGATGTGTTGGCTGGAACTTGGCAGGTGCTTGGCTGGAAGGGGAAAATTGAAGCAGCTGCATCTGTTTGTAAGTTAGTCCTAAATATTTATACAATTACCGTGTTTTTAAAATCTTGCCACCGTAATGTCTGTCAAGCAAAAGACTGGCCCTTGCACAAATGTAACTGATGACCTCAGATTTAAACTTTGTGAAATGTGTAATTATCCTGCTGAAGGTAGCCATCAGGAAATGGTTAGACTGTAGTTATGAAGGGCTAGACATGATCAGCAACAAGATTTAGGTGGGCTGTGGTGCAAAGAGTGCCAACAAAATAAATGTCCCTCACACCATTACACCACCAACAGCCTGAACTGTTGATTCAAGACAGGATGGATCCATGCTTTCATGCTGTTTACACCAAATTCTGTCATAGCAGAAATCCATATTTCCAGTCTTCTATTTTTCAGTTTTGGTGTGTTTATGCAAACTGAAGCCTCAGTTACCTGTTCTACCACAACATCTGCATATCAGGTACAGTCATCTGAACAGGCCAAGAATCTCAAAGATAAGACTTCTTTTTCACAAGCTGTGAGATTGAATTTGAGTATTTGTGGTGAAAAATAAAGGAAGGTGAGATTTTGTACACAGTTTTCTATCCCAAGAGGGAAGTCTGAACCAGATGAGAGAAATCTGCTCTACAAAATGTTCAGATAGCTTATAGTACTTGTAAATATTCCCATTGAAGACGTTTGTAAACACATACAGTGAGCTGCAGTGTTTGAAACTTAATACATTTATTCAAGCACTATATGTTTAAGAGGTTCTTTATGGTACTCCAGTATTTAAATTCGCTTCTGCTTTGCATCTCTTTGTCTAACATGTACTTTTGAATTTAAGTTTTAGCCAGCAGTTTATGAGTGACTTGCAAAGAAGGATATTACCTAAAAATAAGCCATAAGCTCATGAAATACTATGCATTATTAAAGATAAAACTAGGTCCAAGAGTGATGAATATTTATATGGAATGAATATTCATGAATATCCATCGTTTAGTCTTCAAATTTGTCAAAAATCATTTTAAAATTTCCATGTGCCACATTCAATCACGCGAGAAACATCATGTCTGTGTTTGGCTCGACCAGCAGCTGAAGACCAAAACATCCACAGTGATTATGAAACAGCGAGGCAGAAAATCCTTGTATTAAAGAAGCTGATCCTGGACATGTAGAGGAATTTTCAATGAATTGTTCATTAAGTTTTTGTGAGTTAATTATTCAGCAAAAGTCAAAGAATATTCTATTACTATTGTATGCATAGCTGCTAGCCCCACTTCAATCAGCTCCACCATTAAAATGCTGCTTAATGTATCAATCAAAATTTTATAATGTAATATAAATCAGTAACCAGAGGTTATCCTGATTCATATTAAAGCCAGAGGATCATTATGCACAATCTGAACGATTTCTTTTAATCTTATGAAAAAAGTTTTCTTTAGATACTTAACAAACGTTCTCTGGCCACATTACTAGGCACACCTGTTTAACTGGTCTATAACACAAATGGCTACCTGCCAATAACACGGTAGCAACTCAATGCATTTATATGTGTATATGTAGACAAGACAACATACTGAAGTTCAGACTGAGCATCAGGATTGGAAACTTTAACTCCGTCATACCTCTTTTATGCATGTGTTACATCTCTGATATGCCTCTGTTACACCTCTTTTTTCCTTCAATATCCCTCCTTTATGCCTCTGTTACACATGTTACAACTCTAATATGCCTTTGTTACACACCTTTATGCCTCCATTATGCCTCTTTTAAGCTTCTGTTACACCTCTGTTATTCCTCCATTACATCTTTATAGGCGTCTGTTACGCCTTTGTAGCACCTCTTTTATTTATCAGTTACACCTCTGCTACAACACTGATATGCCTCTGTAACAGCTTTTATGCTTCTGTTACACCTCTCAGACCTCTTGTACACATGTTTAACCTCTGATATGCTTCTGTTACACCTCTGTTACTCTATCAGACCTCTTGTACACATGCTTAACCTCTGATATGCTTCTGTTACACCTGTTATTCCTCCATTACATCTTTATAGGCGTCTGTTACGCCTTTGTAGCACCTCTTTTATTTATCAGTTACACCTCTGCTACAACACTGATATGCCTCTGTAACAACTCTTTTTTGCCTCTGTTACACCTCTGTTACTCTATCAGACCTCTTGTACACATGCTTAACCTCTGATATGCTTCTGTTACACCTCTGTTATTCCTCCATTACACCGTTATAGGCGTCTGTTACGCCTTTGTAGCACCTCTTTTACTTATCAGTTACACCTCTGATATGCCTCTGTAACAGCTTTTATGCTTCTGTTACACCTCTGTTTTGCCTCAGTCACAACACAGATTGACCTCTGTTAAACTCTTTTTTGCCTCTGTTACTCTATCAGACCTCTTGTACACATGCTTAACCTCTGATATGCCTCTGTGTGTGTCATTTATTCCCCTGATATGCATGTTACACCTATGTTACAACTCTATTATGCCTCTGTTACACCTTTTCTGCCTCTGTTATGCCTCAGTACCTCCTCTTTATGCCTATTTTACAACACTGTCATGAATGTGTTACAACACTTAGTACAGCCTTTGTAGCATGTCTTTTTAATAATCTGTTTCAATAGTGATGTGCCTCTATTACACCTTTTTAAGCCAATGTTACACCTCGATTACTGTCCCCAGAGCTAAGGCAGATTATGGATCAATTCATCCTTCCACTGGAAGGAAGGGGCAAAATGTCACAGGGGTGTAAGTCTAAAGGCTTGAAAAGGCACACTGAACTTGCCTTTAGCTGGTTAGGAAAAATAGAGGCTTTTAACTTAGAAAGGAAAAAAAGGTTAAAAAGAGAGCTCTGAATCAGGCTCTGACTCATTCCTGAGTGCTTATTTGCCACACAAGCAAAATTAGCTAAAAGGCCTCATATGTAAAGAATCACTTCAAGACAAGTCACACATCTTTGGAGCAATCATACCAACAAGAAGCTAATCAGAGGCCTAAAAGTAGATAAATAAAGTAAGTCCAGTATGATCAATTTACCATAGTCCTGACACTATTATTGACTAATCAATAACATGTCAACAAAGGTCTCCTAACATTGCTTTAATTTTTAACCCCATAAAAACCTTTTTACTGACATAAGTGTTGTCTGAAACAATTTGAGCTGACAGAGTAAGCAGAAGCTCATTTTTCTCACTAAACAAAGCGTGAGAGAAAATATAAGAGGGAAACAAACAAAAAAGCAGATGTTGGGCTTAAATGTGAAGTGATTGTTAAAGAGCTTGTAATCTGCCTTAACTCTGATTTATAGTTTATGACTGCTAGGGTATGTTCACTGTTAATGCTTAAAAAATAGTTTTCATACAGAGTATCCCTGATCCAGCTACATTCATTCTCGAAGAATGTAAATGCACAGAGTAACACTGTATTTTTAAAATCACAATGTCCATGATATGTACCGTATGTTTTATGCAAAACCTGTTTTATTTTCATATCTATTCTAACCACAAATCTAACTGGTGTTATGGTTTTACTTGTAGGCATGTTACCTGCTGTTACATGGCGTTTTGAGTAATTATTTCTTCTTTTATATATATTAACGTGAGACATGTCTGATAACCTTATTCAAACTCTGTTATTTAAAGCTTTCATGAGTCTTTGTGGGTTTGAACAGCTGTTGTTACCGTGGCAATGATGGACACAGGTGGCCATGAGTCAACACAGTCACTTCTGAAACAGTAACACCGGGTCATTCATATCGTTTTTAAGGCAGCATCAGAGTGACGAAGCTGAAAGAAAGTGTGATCATGAAAATATACTAGTCAAAAAAAAGTTTTGAAACATTATTTTAGTCTATTATTTCTCCACTCAAACCACCTGAAATGGATTGGACAACTAATAAGAATTGAGCATTCATGGATTGGGCAACTCAGGTAATGTGTGGGTAGCTTTTCTTGGAAGTATGGTTCAGTCATAGTTTAGTTTAGCGATGTCCACTACAGCACATCCAAACCACAGTGATAATGCTGAATAAGCTGTCTTACATGATGGACAAAGACTCCCACCCCCTCCAACACACACTCACTGCATTAAGGAGCTCTGTGAGTGACAGGATGCTCCACCCAAAGTGTGTGACGGAGAGGTATCGCGGGTCCTTCCTTCCTGCAGGTGTTAGACTCTACAACAAAATCCTCTCCAGTGTGCAATAAACCATATTTATATTTATAATAAATCAAATTTTCCATCTGTAAAATATCAAACATGTACATAACCACTGTAAATACCACTTACATATATTTTTTATTTTGTTTTTCATTTGTAAGTTTCTTTCTTGCATTTTTTCTTTGTATCCTGCAGCTGCTGTAAATTTGGAATTTCCCCCTGTGGGAGTAATAAAGTAAGATCTAATCTAATCTAATCTAATGACATCAATCCTGAGGAGAAGTCAGAAAAGAGAGAGACGTTTAAGCCCAAAACACACCCTTCCCTGTCCACACAAAAAACACCTCAAACAGAGTTTTATAAAATCTTCACCTTTGCAGGAGTTTTCCAAATTGTGCATTAGTTACATTTTACACATTTTCATGTGGACAGAAGAACAAAACAAACAGAAACAGAAAAAGCTATGCTCTCAACAACACCAGCCTACATGTGGACATGGTCTGAGATGCCCTGTTGAGATCCTACTCCTTGAAGGCTCCCTTCCCTACATGGGCCTATTTGACCAGTCAGCTCTGTGATAATTGATCTGTTTGGCACTACTCTGCGCTATAACGTCAACAACTCTGCATTCATTCTATTG
This sequence comes from Cetoscarus ocellatus, assembly GCA_037902135.1. Lineage (NCBI taxonomy): Eukaryota > Metazoa > Chordata > Actinopteri > Labriformes > Labridae > Cetoscarus > Cetoscarus ocellatus. The sequence goes on along the minus strand of JBAMNC010000481.1, from coordinate 44,018 downwards.
GCACTGGGTTTGCCTGCCTGAGCCAATGACCTTAAACTACCTTTGAAAATTGGGTAGGATGTCACGATAGTAGGCATACAGTAATTGGGGCAAGCTGTTTCAAGCAGTTTCTGTAGGAGAGAGGGAGAAGTCCTGATGTACAGGGCTTTTAGTCTTGTGCATAGAAGTGCTATATCAAGTGAGGAGACATGTTAATAACTAAAGGACATATAAAACTAAAAAAGCATCATATGAGCTCTTTAAATGGACTTTAAAAAAGTGTAAGAAAAGCATAAACTCAGACTACACCTTTCTACAAACTATGTCATGTCATGAACTCTTTAAATTAAATACTTATAAAGTGTGGATTAGCTGATGGATAAAGGCATGCATAAGAATGTTAGATTAAGAGTAAAAATCAATATTTGCAGATGTTCCTCTTCATTTGATGTTATGCAGGCTACAAGCACTGCTTTAATAGTCTGTGACTTTAGCTCTGCATACTTCTTCCCTTGCTGCTGTACTGCCCTCCAAACTAATAGGAGGTTTTTATGGAATTGCTCTAAAAACGTCCTAGAAAAGAGAATCTCAACAATCTTTCAATGAATACCATTTATGTCTTTAAGAGGCTGAGCCAGTCTTGTGCTGCAGACACTCGAGTGGGCAGGGCTGTGCCGAGCTGGACATCAGTCCACACCGTGGAATACAAATGTGACAAAGCAGATCCCTGATGAAGTCGGTTCATTTTTTTGAACTCCAACAAAAGAGGGAACTTAAACCCCTCAAACTACTCAATCATGACTAATGCTTAAAAAGAAATTGAGTCGCAAAGCAAAGGGACTTAATGAGATTATGTTACACATAATTAACAATCTGTGAAACACATTCCCCAAAACTGAGAATAGCACGTCTTTTTTGCCGCCGTCAAGCCTAAGAATATGTGAATTATCATCCAAACACACACTTACCCCACTTTTCAGTGTTGACAATGCAGAGCCCCTGACCAATATGCTTAATCTGCCACTCAAAATACATTTAGCCTTTGTGAGAACAAATGCGTGCAGCTGAAACAGTGGTCGACGAGACTCTCTGCCGCCTATTAGAACCATTGTTCCTCTTTATCTGGCCAACGCAGACAAGCACTGAAGCTGGCACGTCTGGGAGCGTTGGTGCTGTTTTGTGCATATTACAGGAAGAATGAAAGGATTGTCCTGTGGATTATAATCTATCCTTTGAATACTGCACTAAATTATGCTGCTTTGTGAACAGTTTTGATTGAAGAGCAAAGTATGGTGGCTCTGAAGTGAAAAACACAAGGAAGACAGCACAAGTCTCATAACACAACAGCAAGAAGGAAAACACAACAACATATCACAAAAGTCATCAAAAAGTCACAAATGACAACCACAAAGAAAACGCAAATCAAATAAAGCACAATGAAAAATAAGAAAAACGACAAATATGTAACTAAACTCCTACAAATAGGAACAGAATGAGACACCAGACACAACAACTGGGAAAACACAACACACAAAAATACAACAGGAAATATTAGAACACAACAAATAATAAAAAATAAGTAAACAGAAAAATAGGAAAACATAGATGTAACCAGTAGACATCATAATTATGAAATACAACAAAAATAAATACACAACAAAAAAATGACAAAACAACACACAGAAAACATGGCACATTACACACCACAAAGACAAATGATAAACCACAACAAAATAGAAAAAAGCCACAAAATATCACAATGGAAATAATAAATCACAAACATTAACACTAAATAACAAACAGAAGGAAAATAAGAAAACGCAAAAAAGGCTACTACCAAAACATAACAAAATCCCAAAGCAAACATTTTTTCAAGTCAGCAGGTTTGTGATTTATTACTGTGTTGTCTCTGTTGTTGTGAAATATGAAATATGCTTCTGTGTTTTCTTATTTGCTGTTGGACTTTGTGATTTTTGTTATCTTAAATAAGTTTTGTTGTCTTTTGTGATACGATTGTTTTTGTATTTTGAAATGTGAGGATAGGTTTTGTGATTTGTTCATTTAAAAATTATACACTTTTTTATTTTGTTATTGTGTTTTGTAATGTTTTCATTTGTTGCCATGTTAAGTTATATAGTGTTTTGTGACTTGTTGTTTTTTCAGTGTTGTTGTGTTTTGCCATATGTCATTGTATTTTATTTGTTGTTGGTGTTTTCCAATTTGTTGTGCTGTTATCCTGTTTTTTCAACTGATTTGTCTTGTCATTTCTTCCTGGTCGTTTTGTTATGTGACGCGGGATTTGTTGATTTTTCATTTGTTGTTTTTTTATGTTTTTCTTGTTTGTTGTTGTGTTACTTAATGTTCTTTTGTGATTTTTTGTGTTAATTAATTTGTTATTGTGTTTTGTTTTATGTCATTATGTTCTACTTGTTGTTGGGTGATGTGCATTTTTTTGTTTTCTAATTTGTTATTTTTCTGGACATTTCTTGTTTATATTTGTTGGTGTTGTTGAGGAATGGGATTTGTTGTTTTGTGATTTGTTTTTTTTGTTTGTTGTTCTGTGCTTTTTCTTGTCATGTTATTTGTGTTTTGCTGTTGTGTTTTGACATATCATTGTGTTTTGTGATTGGTTGTTCTGTTTCAAATTGTTTAAATTATTTGCCATAAGGTGTTGTCTATTCTAATTTGTTAATAATAATAATCTCTTATGGTTTCTTGATTTGGTGCTATGATGTCTTGGTGTCATATTAAAATTTGTTGTGTGTATAGATCTTTTATCATCTTTTCTTGTGTTATGTGTTTCCACTGATGGATTGACATTTCTTTCTTTGTTATTGTGTTCTTATTTGTCATTTCCTGTATGTTGTAGGATTTTTGTAATGTTGTGATTTGCACTTCAGGACCACCATAGATCGAGGAGTCAATGGCAGACGACACACTTGCAGAGCAGCATCTCTGTATTGTGCACAAATGCAGGCAGATGCAATCTACAACACGTGGATAATAAAAAGTAAATGGCTTGTGTTATCAGTCTATCAGGGCTGCACACTCGAGTGACCAATTCGACCAGAGTGATAACATTGTAAGATTAATTTAATTCCTTTGTCTTGATTTGGAAAATTGTATTGAATCTGAGATAGTTCCCAATCTCCGTCTGCAGGCGCCCTCAAGATAGGCATTCCAGCTCCCATATCCTCGGGGATCGACGACCGGGGCCGCGGCTGAGACTGAGTGCATGACGGGAGAGAAGACTGGGCATGGAAAAAAGAGGGGAGCAAAAATAATTATAAGAGCAACCGAGGCGTATCGGCTTGTCCTTGCCTCAAAATGAAAAGCGGGATGAAACATGATGGCACAAATCAACTGCGAGCCCACGTACAGTACCTGATTCACTCCTAACATCTGTGTAATTACACATCAGAAAGCTTGTAATACTCGGGATCTGTTACTAAATTGTGTCATCTGCACATTTTCTGGCCTGGACCCAGCATCATTAAGTCTATGATTAGCCTGAACTGAGATTGTTTACGAGCAGGGAGCGCTGATGATGGCAGTAGAAGTGAGAGGCATAAATGACTAACTTATTTTGATATCCAGAATGCTGTATGGATTTTTATCGTCTGCTCCAGGGAAGCTTCTGAGCATGCCGGCCTTTGTTAGCCTGATTGAGCGCTACAGTGGTGAAATTGAATCAATGTCAACAGAGGTTCTTTGTGCTTCAAGGACAGTCTCTCTGAAGTCGCAGACTGACATGACGAGTTTGTTGACAGCCACAGCTGCTTCGCTGAGCTGCCGAAGGTGTGTGATTAAATTCTCATTCTTTTCCTAAAGAGAAGTGGAGCCATTCAGAAAGCTATAAACCATATGGACAAGTCAATAAAGCGTCCTTTAAAGTAGACCTTATTGGTTCTCTCAGAGGGAAATGACAATAGAGAGTGGATGTCTTTGTGCGCGACAAAGTGAGTGTGAGCAGAATGACAGTTCTTATTTCAGACTTCACATATTTGTGAAACAGTTTTATTGGTGTTTACAGGAGCTGCAAAGGTGGGGAAAAAGTCTTTCAAAGCCTCATTATCTGTGTTGAGGAAGTGTTTCAAAGAACAAGAGCAGACAAAACTGAACCACAGACCAGGAACATGGTTTAGCTGTTGCACTCATTGACAGTGACCGTCAACAGGCAGCCGTTTGTATGATTGTAAATGAACTTAAGCTTTTAGGGCATTTTACTTTGTCTGATAACCTAAAGTGCTTCCTGCAGCTCAGGTCACTCCTGCTTACTCAAAACAGGAAATCAACAAAATGGCAGGGCTCAAAAGTTCCCATAATTTATTGCACCAAGTGATGTGAAAAGCATCTGTTCTCACTTCTGTCCGATGAAGAACAGTTGCTTCAAACGTCACAAAGTAAATATACTTTGATACTGTCCACCATTAGCGGTTTGGTTACTAAAGGTCTTTCAATTCCAGTCCACTGTCCTAAACTTGAAGCTAATTAAAGACAAATAGGTGGAGCTGAGGCAGGTCTCAAAGGGCACACATTATGAACAATATCCTTTTAATGGTTTGATAACAGAACATGTGTCCATGGCCTGTCCATGAACCTTTCATGAAAAATGTCCATCCTCTCCCTCTGTATCTTGTGCTTGCTTTTCTTAAAGGAGGGTACACACTGGAAGATAATCAACCCGAGCCAAGGAAGCAGAATGAAAACATATCCATGGAAATGAGAGTAAAGGTAAAGCATGAAGTTAAACTAACGTCAGAAATGGAGAACCATTTTGTTTATTTGTAGCAAAACATGACCACCTGTACAGCTCAACTGTACAGATGTTATCTATTTTTAAACTAAAATTAGCACTTTGTTATTTTTGTGAGAAATATATGCAAAAGTAAACCGCAGGGTGCATGCACAAACCACTGTGGAAGTGCTTGTTGACCTACTTACAAAGGGCCAGGTCTGTCTCCCAACCATAACGTATTACTGCCTTCCTGATCCATAGGCAGGATGCAGGATGTTTCTAAAGTCACTGTCTTCCTCCTGTTCTTGAAAACGAGAAGTTAAATGTCCCAGAAAAGTCTGAAATACAAACGCATCTATTTGATGATCCATTACGTCCTTCAGAGCTGCACATGGAGTTTCACCACTATGTCCAGGTGATGGCCCCGTACGGCCCGGGACCCACTCTTCTCTCCCTGGTCTCCTCTTTCTCTTTTGGGTGCTCCGGTAGTTCTTCTGTGAGGACTGGCATATTTTCTCTGGTGAAAAATACATTAAATCGCCACTAGTAAGACAGAAAAACATACCAGAGGCCAGCTGGCTGTTGTGCTGGTGGACTTGGTTCACACTTCAGCCCATGAAAAGTGCTGAATATGAGCTGAACTTACCGGATACTCATGACTCTTTACTGACTTCCTCCCTGTTTCTCCTCTCTGTGGTTTGGTCTATGAACACAAAAATAACCGTGTAGAGGAGCTGTGATGCTGATGTACAGTGATGTGTACTTCCTCCTCTGTCTGTGATGTCACTTTCATCACTGTTCACTCTCAGTGCTGATTGGCTGTCATGCCACAGCTTTGGGTGAATTTGTCGCCCGAGTCTGATATTTTCAATGAGGGCGAAAGAGGCGAAATTTGCACAGCTCTTGTGACAATTTGGGCCATCACAATGCATATTGTGTGTCTTCCCGTTCACTTTCAATGTATTTTAGTCACGTGACAAATTGAAATACAGGTTTGGTGTAAAACACAGCTTTCTGCTGATTCTCTACTTCCACTGTGAGCAATGTGGACATGGTGAACAACATGCACAAGGGCTGTTTACATTTCTCATGTGTATTTACAACACTGTGTTTGCAGAGAGGTTCTAGAAACAAATACATTTTTGTCTCCATGTGGACAGGGCCTCAGTCTTGATTGTCCGATTGCTCTGTCTCTTTATTTCTTAGAAGTCTTTAAATGCTAGCAAAGTTGTGGTCAACAAAACTTTTAACTGCAGGACAAAAGCAGATGCAATCTTTTAAGAAATCATCATCACCAGCAGTAAGGTAACAAATCACCTTTAAAGTAGAGTGACCCAGCCTATATATGAGGAAATCAACTTTTTCACTTTTCTTCAACTGCCCTATTCTTCTCATATGTGTGCGTGTTTATGTGTGTTTAGGCTTATATAATGTTAAAAATAAGGAATGCTAGTAATTTCATTTATTTATTAAGAAAATTAACTATTGGAGTTACTCAAGTTATATATCAAGGATTTTTTTTTTTCAAACATTTGCCGCAGTGTGTATAATTGCAGCAGAGAGGGGAGTTGGAGCCAAAGCAACAGAATGACAAACAACATAACTCACAGACTGACTCCTGTGCAGCCAGTCAGCTTTAATGTATTATAATGTATTCATAAGGTCGTTCAGTGGTGATGGATTGGCCGGGCCTCGGAAAGTGGAAAGCTAATAAACAAATTTGTTAAGTCTTTATCTTCCGTCACTGGTGCAGCTCAGGATGCAAAAGCACACGTCCAGCTTAAAATATGACACCCAAAAACATTTTTAAAATTCAATTAAGACTGAGGCATGAAAACTATCTAATAGGGTGAATCTCTCAGCATGTAATGGCATCTAGAGGGCATAAACAAACATTAAAACTGAGCCTGTGTGATTGATTTACAGAGTAGAATATGCAGAAGAGGAAAAATGTCAAAGCCTGATCCTCCTCTGAGGGAGGACAGTATCAGAGATATCTGTAGCCTATATGGTGGCCCCTCCTTTTAACTTCTAAGAGCCATCACAAAAGGCTATTGCAATATATATCAAAATCATGTCAACCCCTCAGCACTCTGTGGCTAAAAGGTCACTTAAGAGAGGAACATTTATTACATGCTTGTTCAAATACAGTATCCTGATTGGATTTATGTTGAAAAAAAAACATAAAAGCAATCTTAACAAACATTATGCCATGACCAACATTTCCTGAAAATGTCACGAAATCCACTGAGAACTTACTGAGTTATTAGGGAAAATGTAGAAAACTGCCCTATCTCACAACGTTGACATATCCTTAGTCAGATCCTAATGAAATGTTTGGGCCATCCTTCAATTTTGTAAATTCCAGGTTTATTGTTGTTAATTCTCATAAATTCTCATGGAAAGTTTCCAAATTCATGGATTTTTTGAAACCTCAGTAGTGTGGTTTCTTGACACAACTGCAGCAAATAAGTACTTGTCTCATCCCTGCACACCAGTTCACAGCCTCTAAAGCTGCGTTCACACCGAACGCAACTTTGCGACTGAAATCGCGTTGCTCACTGAAGCTGCCGTCGCCCGTTGCCGTTGCTCAGTGATGTCATGCCAGCTCGAGTTTCACCGCAATCATGTCATATATCATATAATAGGATGTTTTAGCTGACATTAATCCAACTGCATCCTTTTCACTCACCTACCAACCACAAAACACTGCAGCTGCTGGCCCTGTAGCATCTTCTGTGAGTTCTTTGCGGTCCCGTCTAGGTGGACTGTCACTCTGTGAACCGGAATGGGAACTGTCTGTCCCGGGTACCGTCACACACCCACACAATGCTGATTGGCTGCTGCTGCACAGCTACACAACATCGCCTGGAGAGTTCAAACTTTTCAACTTTGGCGACTAAGTGACGAGCGATGTGGTCGCCCCGGACGCGTCCAATGTGGCGCGGCAGTACATTGGCTTTACATGGAGACTGGTCGCCCAGGTCACCAAAGTTGCCCAAGTCGCGTTTGGTGTGAACGCACCTTAACTGACAGTGGCCAAGACTGTTTTGAAAGCCCACTCCGTAGCCTGTAACCCCTCTTCTCCTCTTCCATCAGACATTGTTTTTTGCAGCCAATCAGCAGAGAACTCAATATTATAGCCACACCACCCCAGATCAGAGTGTTACCAAAGGGAAAGGAATAAAACTGCATCTCATCCTCTACAGCAGGGGTTGGCAAATAGTGGCCCCCAGGCCAAACCTGGCCCACCAGTAATAATTTCTGGACCTCGCCATCATCTGGAAAATAACTTTTATATATGCATTTATTCATCTTTCTTAACAAACAAAACTTTGACAATCAGAAACAGATGAACGTGTTGTGCAGCCCTAATTCTGCAGTCATATTGAACTGCTTACGTAAAAAACCAAACAAATAAATATGCACAAAAGACTGAAATTAACCTCATCATCAGAGAGTGAAGAGCATGATTACAAGCGCAGGCAGCATCACACAAACCCGTGTTTCAAAAAGCAGCCCTCTCAGCTGTCTAAATAGGATGATTGCTGCCGGTCTGAAGGGTCCTTCAGAGAGAGGAGCATCTGAGGAAAAAGAGACGCAGAGGAAGAGGACGCGCATGTGGGAGGTGCCAAATAAAACATCGCTGATTAACTTGTTAAGCACTGTGTGGTGGTTTGGATCTGCATCTGAGCTAAAATTTCTGCACGTCCACGTGTCAGAAGATGGCAGCTTTACTTACACTTTTCTAAGATAAAATGTCAGTTCCTTTGTGCTGTCTTTGAACATCGACAGCGTTCACAGCCGGGTGAAGGACAGAGTCAAAGGAGGACATCCTTTGTTGCAAGAGGCTGATTCTTATTATCTTTTAACAACCTGATGATCTAATTATCTCCCCGTGTAACTGCTGAGAATATGGCTAATAGCGACCATTTGTCAGGACGTATTAATTGAAGCAGACTCTTGTGATTAATCAGTTGCTTGGGTGATTTTCATGTCATGCATTACTTTCACACAGCTTCTTATGTTACTAAATAATAGTCCGTGATAATCACATTGGAGTATCTCGATTTTGCTCCTTCACATTTGTAGCCTTTCTTTAATGATCATAATCATTGTATTTTGTATTTTCCAGCATAGTTCACCTACATCATAGAAAAACAAGACACCACTCGTCTCCTGCGCCTGATCCAGAGCTTCTCCCTCATTACAGCCCACATCTATCCAGACAAACGTGCATAAACTGGTTCATGACACTGACTTTAATTTGATGAACCAATTATTTTTCTTTTTCTCTGATTCTGCAGATGAATTGTTCTTCAAAGAGTGTGTGTCTTATCCTCAGGCTTTTTGATCTTTCCCATCATAGAAGCTAAATTTGATCATGAGTTAGTTTTATCTAAATAGGGGCAGTGTGAGTTATTTGGAAGCCCCATCGACAGACCAGCAAGAGCCTCGGAGCATATGGACATATTTTAAGGCTTTTTAAGGGATCTTTACAGAAGAGAAGCTTAGTGTTATTTAGTCTAATTTTTAATCAGTAGAGAGTAGAGCTGTCAACTTACACTCCATTTTTTAATATCCTTTCAAGCATGGGGGAAAAAATCTGAACTGGAACTGTAGATATATATTCCAATTAGTGCATGGAGCAGTGAACCACCTGATCCAACTATGAGCACTCCCAGCACAGCCCAACTGTCCATCACTCAACAACAGGAAGAACACCTCAAAAACAACTGGGCTGTGTGTTGATAATGTGCAAAGCTGGGTTACTCCTCATCCACAACAAATCTGCAAAACCATTTCTTGACCTTCCACCAGTATGGTGGTAGAGGAGTGCATCGCCTCCTTGGCAGGGCCCTCTCCATAGGCTTGGAAAAAGGCCATCACGGACAAGAATGCAATTCACATGCAGCCCACCACGTGGCCCCGGGAGAGGTACATAGTAAAATCATCTAATAGAAATGCCTCCTGTCTGTGTTGCAGCCAGGCTGGGGGGCTCAGCTTGCACAGGAATAACCAAATATTTTAAGTTATTAAGTTGAGTTAATATCTTAAGTGCATGGGTTGGTAACATGTAATAAAATCAATATAAATTTTGAAAAAAGGAAAAGAAAAACTGAGAAAAGACATTTTAGTATGGGCTGCATGGTGATGCAGCTAGCTGCATAGCTGCCTCATAGCAAGACTCAAATATTGATTGGCGCCTTGTCAAAGTTTGTACTTTCTCCCTGTGCATGCATGGGTTCTCTTCACGGACTCTGGCATCATCTCACAGACCAAAAGCATGCTAGTTAGGTTATTTGGTGACTCTTCATTTTTAATGGATACTGATGTGATTGCCAAGGCTGTCTGTCTGTAGTCTCTTGATCAGTTCAGTGTGTCCCGTGAAGCAGAACAGATAATGGACGAATTGATGAGTAATTTCAATACACTTCTCATAGCAGCCTTGTGACTGATCTTGCCTCTCGCCTTGTGACAGCTGCAATAAACTATCCACATTGCCAACTTCTTTCTGCAATTTGGAGAGTGTACAAAACATCAGTCATTTTAATTGTATACCTCATATTTGATAATTAACTATAATGATTATGTTTCAGACCACTTTGAAGGAGGAGGCCACAGATAATCGCCTAATAGTCAAAATGCATATGTCTCTTATAGAGATCAGAGTTGTTTACTGTGTGTCAGTACTTCTGCATAACAGTTGTAACTCCTCATAAAAAAGCATTATATAATACAGCTGGTGGGACAAAAAAAAGAGACTGACTCTACACATCCACTGTATACTGTATATGCGTTGTTTTCTAGCGTTGAGTTATGGCAGCAGCACACAATGGATGATAGGACCATGGGCTTATCAATAATGCATAAGATAGTAAGAGAAATGACAGGCACTCTGCTGGTAGGTTCTCTCCAGAAGCAAGCCATAAATTTGCAGGGCAATAATAATGACTCTTCTCAGGGAAATAAAGGCCACCCTCTGCTCCCCGTAGTCATAAACCTGACTCACTCTTCCATTGGTTAGAAGAAAAATGCCCCCTCCCTCAACCACACAGGAGTCATACACAGGAGGTACTTCAACCAGCCAACTTGATATGCAATCATCTCTCTTTACAGAGGAAAGAATTACAATTTCAGCTTTTATATGAGCTATTTTCCTATTATGCCTGTGGAGGTGGGAGGAATTACAGAGCTCAGTAATGGTGAAATGAAGTTCACATGAAGAGGTCGGGGAAATGTTCCAAAAAAAAAGTTTTAAGTAATTTCCCTTTTAGCATTTTGTATTTCTATTGTTCAGTCTGCCGTGAAGAAGATCCATTCCTCTAAAATCCTGTATATTTATATCACTTAAGATGCAATTTGTTACATAAGTTTTGGGTATAATAAGTGTACTGACAATTCCTGATCGGGAGTTAAATGAGAAGATTATTCTTAACCATAGCTGTAGCCAGGAAGGGGTCAGCTAAGGTTAAGATGAAATTAAAAAAAAGGCTTGTCTGGCTAGAGAACAGCAAACTGTTCCCTGTTTTAAGGCTCCAGTGCAGATTGTTTAGCTGGTCATGAAAACACTCAAGAGCCACTTTATTAGTACACCTGTTTAACAGCTTTTTAGGCTTAAGATCCAACAAGCTAATCACATGGCAGGAACTCAAGGCATTTAGGCATATAGACATGGTCAATTCGGCCTGCTGAAGTTCAAACCGAGCATCAGAATGGAGAAGAACGGTTGTTCAAGTAATGTTGAATGTGACATAATTGTTGGTCTGACTATTTTAGAAACTGCTGATCTACTTTTGTGCACGACCATCTGTAGGTTTTACAGAAAATGGTCCAAAAACCAGAAAAATCAATAAGCAGTTCTCAGGCAAAAAAGCCTCTTTGATGCCAGAGGTCAGAGCAGATTGGCCAGAGAAGTTCAAGATGATAGAGAGGCAACAGTAGCTCCAATAACCACTCAATACAACCAAGTTCACAGAAGACCAGGAAGACCAGGACACTGAGAATACAGTGTCGACGGACTTTGCAAAATCAGAACTGCCTTAATTCTATGTATCTTAGATTCAACAAGGTGTTAGAAGCAATCCTAAGAGATGGTTAATACTGGCATGATGACATCACATAGCTGCTGCAGATTCATCGGCTGCACATCCACCAGCAAATCCCCTGTTCAACCACATCCATATGGGTGTTTTATTGGATTAATATGTGGTGACTGTGGAAGACACTGAAGAACTCATTGTCATGTTAAAAAAAACCTTAAAAATCATCTCAACTGTGTGACATGGTGTGTTATCCTGCTCTAAGAAGACATCGGAAGATTTGTACACTGTGGTCATAAAGGGATGAACATGGTCAGCAACAATACTGTGCATTGATACAATCAGGATGGATCCATGATTTCATGTAACACCAAAGTATGACCCTAATGTGTAAATGTTGGAGCGGACTCATCAGACCAGGCTACATTTTACCAATCTTCCAATGACTGGCTTTGACTGGTGTGAACTGTAGCCACAGTTTCCTCTTCGTAGCCGACAGGAGTGGCATCTGCAAAATTTGATCATCCCTCTGAAGGGGCCCCGTGCATACCAAACTGACCCTAAAAGGTGGAGCTAAAAGCATTGCACTCTGTTGATTGGTCACAAAAATGTCAGACCTCACGTAACAGCCTTACTATGGTCAAATAAGCCGTGGATTTAGAGAGATTTGTCCTCTGCTGGTACTGTAAAGAATGTCCCCATGAGACAATGCTCCACAGAGCACTGGAGTGCTGGAAGTCCTCCACTGTTGCTCTTTGTTTACAATCCCGCTCTACTTCAGACCCCTCCACTGTATTGTGTGGCTGGCAGTCAACGCAAACAGGATCAGGGTTTACCACTTCAAACTGTTCTGAACCAAACTGGACCACTGGGTGGAAACAGGGCATTAAATAACCCTTCTTTTCCAGTCCAATGCTTGGTTAGAACTTTAAGAGGCCATGTTGACCATGTCTACATGTCTAAATGCATTGAGTAGCTGCCATGCCAGGTGATAGATTTTTGTTTTGGCAAGTAGCTGAATGGGTGCCAATTGTGAAGTGTTATTGAGTGTAAAATTGCCTGTGATGGCCATCATCACTATATAATCACTAAAAGCTTGGCACTTTTTAGCCAAATAAAAGCATTTTCTTCCTTTCTACCACATGATTCTTGTCAACGGTGTTTGCTTTTTTACTACTCAGCTGTCAGACTTGCTGGCCTAACAGACATTTTGTGACGTCAGTGCCGACCCTCTTTTTATAAAATCAGAATTTAAACTTGTCACTTGCTATACTCTTTAACAAGAACACAGCACACCCTCCACTCAGTCAGATAATAGAATGCCCTCTTGTGAAGCCGAGCTGTCCAATGCCACATTTTAACTTTTGACCCTTCAGCCATTACATTAAAGAAACTGCTTTACCACATATAGAAAGGTTTGCAGCTGACCTCCGCGGGTGAGGTCTCTCCAGCTGTTCACGTCATATTCAGTCAGCAGTGGCCCAGAACAAATACAGTGGGATGGAAAGTGCTGGAGTGGGTCTCCATAATCAACTGGGGTGAGCTGCCTTTGGAGTTCAAACAGCAGGTATGAAACAGTTTAGGGTCCATTTGTTGTGCAGAGTGCTTTCCTCAAAAGGTTGTCGGAGACACTCTGACCTTGTTGGACTGAAAATTTCACATAAATACCTTTCAAGACTGTACGGTGAACTGCTGAGATATGACATACTTCTTTTCCAGAATTGCATATTATTTAGCTGTTTGAAAAGCCACAAAATATACTACATTAAAATAGCCTGTCTCAGTCTGCATGTCTGAAGGTTTAAAGGGTGGGACTGCTTCACATTTAATCAGCAACAGGCTATTGGTTAATTTCGAAGCACATACCGCTGACAGCACCAACATCCAGTTTTACCATTATTGCCATCTTCAGGATCAAATTGTTCAGTTTCAAAGCAAAAATAATATCATTTTATTGAGGACTTACAGTTCTGGATTGAGAACACTTAACAAAGACTTGTGGACCACCTTACACCTAACAACTGCAATCACGAGAGTGGCCCTGCCTCCAGCAAGACTCCAACGATTATTACAACTTGGAACTTTGTCTGCGACTTTAAAATCACAGGAAATATAGTTAGGTGTAGGGCCGGCATTAGATTCCAAGTTTCTAAATCTCAGTCTGAAGGCCTATGCACACAGGATGCAATGTTTTTCCACAAATAATTTGATTGTAAATATTTTTGACAATTCAACAGCCAGTCAATGCAATAATGTCAAAGATCGAACCTTGGTTAGTTTTTCTAAAATTTGACCAGTAACAGCACTTGTTGACATGTATGTCACTGTAAGTCAAATACTTCAACATGTTGGCTTGCTTGATGGTGTTTTTTGTATCACAGCAGTCTGTTTTATTTGACCAAAGTCAAAAATGACCAGGATAATAATTAGGACATAATGTACGGAGGAAGATAGTTTTGAAGCAGCAATATGACAACGGTGTTTAATCAAGCTTCTATTGGTTGGTCTTCAAGCAGCTTCAGGTTCTGAATAATACAGGAAAACGCTCCTCTCCTTCAAAAATTCAGTTGTGCCCTTTTAGTTTCAGTTAAATTAAATCGGCCCCTGGTCACTGTCACTTAATATAAAGTAGGTTTTGACTTCTGCAGCACAAGTTTTCAAGAATGTACACAACATATATGCGGATAGTCGCTTTTAATGTGAATGGAAAGGCATGTCATGATAAATCATCTTTAGTGTGAAAGGGTGTCAGACCACAGTCTTTAAAAAGTCTTAACAAATCTATCCTTTCCTCCAGTGGCGGCCGGTACATTAGGGCGCTGTGGGCGCAGCCCCGCCTGAGCTGCGTGAGGCTGCGTGAGCCAAAAGAGATGTCTGCTGTCTACCTGCAAATTATTATCAAAATAAGGAAATTATACTATTATATTAATCATTTCGATAAACGTGTATCTCAGTCTGTTAGCGATCTCCCCGCCCAGTCTCGGGTCGGAATCAGAACGTCTGTGCTCTCACGTATGCTCAGATCACAGTTTTGCATTAAAAAGTTAGCTTATCCTAGCCAAATAAAAAAAACTCCTAAGAGACGCTAACCACCAGCGCCCGAGCGTTCCTAATTTGCATAATGTCAGCATGTTCATAACCAGATTGGTCACAAACAGACGCACAGCTACAATGCGTCTGACATAGCTGGCTGAGGAGAACATAACAGGAGAAGCTGCAGGTGAAAGAGCTCGGACCTGATCAGCCGAACATCATAACTAATCAGCAGTCCAAAGACAGTGGGCGACAATACACTCGGTTTTACGCTTCTGGCTTTGTTAAACAGGTTAAATGACCTCCTCCACGATGTATTAAGAGTGCAAAACAGAGAGGGAGTACTTTACACAGACAAACCTTTAGTAGATCGTGCTCAATGCTTTTAATCCTGCTATATTGTGAGAAAGTGAGAAACACACCTTAGAATAGGCCCTATATAATATAATAGTCTGTTTTTATGGAGGTGTTATGTTAATTTGCATAGTTGCTATTAAATGAACACATATATTCATACAATCTATTGCTTTTATATATTATTATTAATCATATATATTGGAAAGCTGACTCATGGCCATCTCCATATTGTATTAAATTGGTGCATTCATATTTTAGATTTGTGACACTGTCTTAGGCCATGCAAACGATTTTGCAGGGTGATAAATTTGATCATCTCAATTTAAGGCTTTAAAAAGTCTTAAATCTGTCCATATTTTGTAAAGTGGGCTTAGATAATATTTTTTGTCAGGTCTTAAATTATGTATGTAAATTTACAGCTTCCTTTGTTGGCGCCTTTTTTGTTTAATTACTTGTTAAACTAACTAGAACTAAATTAAAATAAAAAAAAAAAATCTGAAAAACTAAATCAAAATAAAAACTAATTAAATTTTAAGTATAATAACACTGACACACACTCACTGACTCTATTGTATATACTACATTTGTTCTTGATTGTTTATGGGCTGTTCTGTGGCAATAAATTTGATTAGTTTGAAAGCAATTCTGTGACTGCAATCTTCCACAGCCTACTCTTTTTCTGAGTAAGGTCAGAAAAAGATAGTAGAAAAAGGTCTTTAAAAGTCTTAAATTTGTTAGAACCTGCAGAAGCCCTGTTTTTGGTACATGTCTGTTTTGGAGTTACAGCCCTGCCTGGAGAAAACTGCACGAGCCGCTGTACTGCTTTCCTCCAGTGGGTTCTGAGACCGCCTCGGAGTCTCCTTCCAGCTGGGCATACCTGGAAGACCTCCACAGGGAGGCGACCAGAAGGTTTCCTAACCAGATGCCCGAACCACCTCAACTGACTCCTCTTAATGCGAAGGCTCTAGTCTGAGATCCCTCCAGATGTCTGGGCTCCTTTCCTTATCTCAAAGGTTGGGTCCAGCTGCTCTCCTGGGGAAATCTCATTTCAACCACCCCAGGTGAAGATTGGAGCAGAGATGGAGCTGTAAATTGAGAGCTCCGCATTAGAGTTCAGCTCCCTCTTCACCATGATAGTCAGGTTCAACGCCTACAACACTATAGATGTCGAACAGATCTGCTTGTCCATCTATAATTCCAATTTTACCCTCACTAGTCTTTTACAAAGTTTTAGTGAAGTCTTCAAGCATATCGCTGCTGTCGAGAACAAACCTCTTCTCTCCAAAATTCCTACTTTTCAGGTAATGAAAAAAATGCCCCACTAATGAATGAATAAATGTTGCATTTTCTTGACTACAAACTACTTTTTGTACTTTGACTTGATTAAAAATTTCTAAAACCCACTATCAAACATGGAATGTGACCAATAGCACTGTTTTATTAAGGATATGAAATTATAAAGAAATGGAGATAGGATGTTTGTGCCCCACAGCAGCGATAAAGTAGTGTAGAAGCACATTTAAGTTATTTTGGCGCTTCCTGTTGACAAAGATTTTTTTAATACTTTGTATGTATCAATGAAACAGAGGAGGAAACCTCAGTTTAAAATACCCGCCTATGCGTGGACTCTGCTCAAAGTACAGGCACAGACTCCTCTCTGAGTTTCCTGTGGTTGAGAGAGCATCCCTGACGTCCAACATGCAGCCCTTATGGAAACATCACCATGTTATTATGTTCATGCCATTCATGTGCTAATGTAAACATCTGAAGGGCAAATGTGGTTCCATCTCGGGAGATGTACACAGACATCAGAGCAGGACTGGCAAGTTCAATTACATGAAGGTCCACGATTTTTTCGTTTGTCATTTGATGTGATGGAGCCAACATGACTTCAATGCTGCATGTCAGCTGAGCGAGGATGGACAGGATGTGCACACGAAAGGGTACCAAAAAAAAAAGCTGATTGATTGTATGGCTTTGTGGGGAAGGTTTCTTTTAGGATTCCCACCCTTTTCTTAAAGATCCCTCAAAGCTGCTGTAATCTTCCTGTTTTTATATCAGATTTGACAACCTTACAGAAAGGAATTCACGTATCTCACTTGGCATATGGCTTGTGTTAAATCTCACTTATTAACTCGGCGCTGTGCTCTTTACACAGATAGGCGCTGATGGCTGATGACATTTTTAAATAAAGGGGAGAAAAAAATCCACCCTTTGTGTTTTTTTTTTTTTTCCTCACCTGGATGCCACAGAAGAGGGCCGGTTTTACAGTAGCAAATCTCAGGAGGCACAGAGGCGGTTACTGGGATGGAACGGTGAAGCCCGGAGCCAGAAGGCAACAGCATCTGCTCTCTCTGGAGACTGTCATCAGCAGTTTGGGCCAAAAGAACGGCTACTTACTTTGAAACGTCTATGTGATAAGCTCTATTTTTCCGCCTTACACTGCAATAGCGTGATTCTCTTTTGTTAATTTGAAAATCTCACATTGTGCATTCAATGACATTTGGCTTAATGGTGGGATCAAATCATGTAGCTCGCAGTAAATGTCAATCGGACTCGGGGAATAATGGAGGCCTTTCCCTGCTTTTAATTATGCTCTTAAAGAAAAAAAAAAACAGCACGCATTTGGATTTGCAAACTGTTAGCTTTTCATCCTGCTTCTCACCTGATTTTTCTCATATCACACCTCAGGTGTAGGAAGGTTTGCGCCTGGGAAGTTTAATGAGCTGCCTCACCTGAGAGAAATATGCCCCGCTCCTTTCCACAACAAAGATATAATGGAAAAGATTAATATCCTTAAAAGAATCTATTAAATGTTAAGATCAACTGATGTAAAAGGTGAGACACACAATTTCCATTAAACATGAGGGGCTCTGTGAATTGAAAAAAAAAAAAACAAAAAAACACTCAAGACTTAGGTTATTTTAATAGCAGTTCAGAGCTGATTCCTCCCGCTAAGACATTAATACTCAGCTGAATAAGATTCAAAGGCCAGATCCTCACACTGCCTACTATAAAGATAATCTTATTTCTTACTTGGCTGAACTTGAGAGTTGGCTCATGCAGATAAGGCAGACACCAAGCGCTTCCCATTGACCTTTCCAGAAAAGAGCCGAGGATGCTTGAGAAAAACAAAAACACTCAATGAAAATGTAAATGAATCACTTGAGAGGCGTCCGTCTCACTCTTTCACTGTAAGTAATTTACTGGCAGTGATTTATTGATCGCACAGAGAGGATATTTCAGTAGTTAAACCAACACAATGATATTATCTCCTTCTATTATTGAATCTTTGAAAGTGTTGTCGCACCACTCGTCTTTTTCTGCTGTCACACCTTGCATACGAACAATGGAGAGTGCACGAGCGGACTTTTGTGAAATTAAAGCAGGAACGCCGGTAGAAAAAAATGACTTTTATCTCCAACAATCCCCCCCACACTCTTCCTCTCTCTTTTATTGTTCAAAAGGCATTGCTTGGCGATGCATGACATGATCTACAGTGCCGCATGTTCTGCGCCTGATAGAAATCAGCCTCCTGGGAACGGCGTGGTTGTAATCAACAGAAATATCGTCTTAAAATGTCAGTTATTTTTTTAAGGGCAGCTAAACCTTTAGTGATCCCTGTCATGACAAGAGTCGGCGCAGCTGAGGGGGAAGCTAAATGGAAAAACTGCTCTATAGTTCTTCCAGAGACATCCTCGGCTCTCCCACCTCGAGCGAATCGCAACGATTTATTGACATTTTTACTCTGCTTAGCCACCCTCGGCATAAAGCGATCAACACCTTATCTCCCAGGCATGCCATTTGGAAAAAGGAAATTTGACATGGAATCAGACAGGCGTTAAGAGCAAACCAATGCTGCTGCCTTTATTGGGAGAATACGTGACTTCATGTTGTCTTGTTGCAGATGTTAGAAGAAGCACGGTGCTGTGGACACGTCCACGAGGATTTTCATCACTGTACGTACGTAACTTTCAGGCCACAAGTCTCAAGGTGTGTTTCCTTGCTGTTTGCTTCCAGCCAGATCTGTACCAAGAAGTTTGGATTAAGGAGGAAACTTTGTGAACAAAGAAAACTTGTCATCTTTTCATGGTAACTTTTGAGAGAGCAGCCGTCAGAATCTTTCAGAGAGGAGACCATTGAATCAGCAGTGCATGAACCTTCTTCAGACAGAAACTGGTGGTCTGCAGGTCAGGAAATAAATCTTTTTGATTGGTTTCCTCCTCAGCAGAGATGATAGATGTAGATTCAGATTGCATTTTTCAAATTTTTGGTTCAAAATAAAGTTGACATTTTGCTCTTGCGGAAGCAATCAAGAATCACTGACCTTAACATCCCCAAAATGAGGCTGCTCTTTAGTTTCTGTAAACATGGAAGTACTGTGATGTGTCAACCTAATCACAAAACAAATATGTTTAAAGGCAGCTTTGTACAAATTCTGCCACTTCTGTTAGCAAGGAAAACAACAAATATGCAGAAAGAAAATAACTGCCATAAACATTAAACAGAGAGAAACTTAGGCTATAACCACACAAACACAAGATTTCAGGAATTCAGAGAATGAACATTGGTCAGGGGGCCTAAGGTACCCGAATATAAATCACTACTGGACCATATTTTGGCAGAGGAACACATTTTAGATCCATTTAAACGACATATTAAGGGAATGTTAGTCATGGCACAAGAAAGAAGTGATTCAGTTTTGGTGGCGATCCAAGTCTGGATGCAGATCCAGGAATGTTTTAAGTGTTTGTTTACACTGCAGGATAGGTCAGTTTTCCACATTTTGTTAATAACTTGCCCAACAGTAGCTCAATTCACAGTGTCTTCACGCAAAAGTGCCACAACGAGGTTTTGCTATAATTACATCTGGAGGTATTCACATCAATTCCATGACTTGTTTCACCTAACATTTATAGCTCATTAATTGAACAAAAGGAACTTACCAGGGTTTTTAAACCAATATTTAAACATTGAAACTAATTTTTAATGTGCCAAGTATTAACTGGTTATTCCAAAAAAAAAAAAAAAAGTTTAAAATCACTTTCAAGAAATACATTAAATGATGTTCCTAAAGGGTTTGACAGAAACACTATATCAATTACACCTCCCATTTCTCGCAAAGATTGATTGAATTGAATTTGTACTAACAAATCTCAAATTATTAAGAAAATCATTGTGTTTGTTTATAGCTTTTGGATGACATGACCACAGAGAGCCCCAGGATACGAGTACTGCGTCAAGAAGCACTGTTAAAATTCACAAGTTTTATGTTATTTATGGCCATGCTAGCTTTTTAAATTGGGAAAAAAGAGCAATACATTCTAGTCCAAACAGTGGCATATAAAGACAGTGAAAGAAAAAACAAAACCTTCCACATTAGAGAAGAGCAGAGTCAGCACAAACGCATGTACAGTATGCAGTGACCACTTTGTGAAAGTTAGGCTACCATCGGAACATCTGACCATAATTTAAAGAAATACAGACAAAAGTGGCAATATTTTTTCAGAATCTAGGATATCACTTTGTAGTGAAGACTGGATATGAAACAGCAGTTTTCATGCAAAGGCACTCATACAAACAAAAACAAGGCAACTGCCTTCAGTGCTGCTACTGATCCTAAGATGTTGACCACAAACTAAAAAACATTGTCAGCCTAAAGTGTGGACTTTGTGTTCATGTGTCTTCCTGTGTGTGTATGTGAAACTCACCCAAAGCAGATTGGCTGATATCATGAATTCTAGGACATGGAGCCACAAAGGTCAACCATGTCATCATCTGCGACCATAAATGCCCTGAATACTCTCTCCACCATTACAGCTGCATCAGTGACAGCTAAATTAGCTCAATTACAACTTAACTTGTTGCATTTCGGTCGGCTGCCATACAAGTGCCTACATTTATTTCATATAGCTTTCTATAAATGTAACACACAGACACAGAGCATGACTCAAAAACCAGTATCTAATATTTGAACATCCCATAGCCTCTCTTCAGCTGTCTTGATTGTTTACATAAATGCCTCTTTGGTACATAAACCTCACATTAGATAAAAGGTTGTGATTGTCCTGACCTTAATCAGGTTGGATGGAAATCTGTCTGAATTGGAGGGGGGCCAGATGCACCTGACAAAGCAAATAAGACATGAATTCAAAGATTCAGACGATTCAGGGGCTGGAGGGCCTCTGGGGTCCAGATACTTTTATGGCTACCAAGAGTGATTTATGATGTATTTTGTATGTTAAGACAATGATAACCAACCTATGAGCTAATCAATCATAAGTGGTTGTGAATTCAGTATTAAAGACATTTTTACATAAACTGTCAAGGATACCATAGACAACAAACAGTTAATTTTGCATTGTAAGCTTTAGTGCTGATGTGGAAAAAAAGGACTAAAAAATAATCAGAATTCCTCTAACACTCACTTCTGTGCTTGATGATAAATCCCTCCGTGATGGGCTAATGTGAATGCATTGAGAAGTAGATTATTAATGACACATTCAGCTTAGAAATCATGACAGATGGCTTTCCACTACATTTTAATATACAGTATCAGTGTTATTAATGCACCAGCTCCGCAGCCTGTTGCACCAGCTGTGTGCGAGTTGATTTATGCTTTACTCACATTAAAGTTGTAGCATGGGGGAGATCAGATAAAACATCATTTTAAGTGACAACTCTAATAGATACATGGTCAAGGGGCAGGTGTGAATCATTAAATGTCACAGTTAAGCTGTCAAATAGTGAAACTGAAATCTATTTATCTAATTATAACCCACCTCATGATTCAAGGTCTCGCAGAAACCTGTTAACTGGTCCGTTTTTAATATGATCCTGCTGAAAAAAAGGCACATATGCCATCCTAAAGCTGATGAATGCAAAAAACAGATAAAAAAAGATGGATGATGCCTTCAACCTCCTTTCTTTGTAAAAAAAAGTGAAGCCAAAACACCTAGTTGAAAGACTGCCTTTTTAGGGACAGACTTAGTGGTCTAAGGGGGTGACTTGTGGGGCCAGAGTCTTGACGTTCCACATCTTTCACAGACCAAAACACACTCAACATACAAACAAAATTAAGACCCAGAACATCCTTGCAGTTTTGGGTTTGTAGCAGGCACAGCAGATCTAAGTTCTGTAAAAAAGGGCTGTAAATCATGGCATCACATCCCCTTCAAAACATTATTTTACCAATCAAATCAAACATGCGAAACACACTTCAACTATGCACTTAAATGTGTTTCATGTCTCCTTTGCATGTCAAGAGAACTTTTATGTAGAAGACAAAAGTCTGTTGCATAGGGACACATGATTTTATGAATTGCTAGTATCCAAAATGTTATAAAGTCATTTTAAAAGAAACTAATAAGGTGTCTTGTTGAGTTTTTAAAGATGCATAAATCAGAGCAACACGTGCCGTAACATTTTATGTAGCTGTGTTTTTTTGTTTATATTTGTGTTTGTGGAATAATAATCAATTCGTATAAAATATATGTCACTCTAATCTTAAATGGCTGCATAATTTTACTTTGGAATAACATTTAAAATTAAATTCACTTTTTAAGGAGCCCGCAATATTTTTTTTGTGAGTTTACATGCCTTTAAGTGTTAATATGTTTCCAACACATGGCAGAGTCCTTCTATGCACAAGACAAAAAGTTAGCGGCTTCAGGACGTCTTCTCCCTATTTTTATT
Organism: Cetoscarus ocellatus; assembly: GCA_037902135.1. NCBI lineage: Eukaryota > Metazoa > Chordata > Actinopteri > Labriformes > Labridae > Cetoscarus > Cetoscarus ocellatus. The sequence continues at coordinate 21,173 of JBAMNC010000481.1, read as the reverse complement.
GTGCCGGCAGCTGCCTAAGACATCTTACGCCACTAGACCACGGTAGTGAGTCACTTGCAGAGCAAAGACAGAAGAATGAATTCAGAGTTGTTGACAATATGGCACTGAGCAGAACTGAAACAACTGATTACCAATGACGTTGACCTGGTAACTAATCACAGTGGGCTGTGGGGCCCATGTTAGGAAGGGGCGCAAGTTTCTTTGTCTCAGACAGAAACAGATACAGCTGATCAGGGGTACTCTGTACATTGTAAACTAGCACATTTTTTTTTTACTATTAGTGACGGTGAACATTAGGGGTGTCTAACGTAATCTTTTTAATCCATGCATTGTGATGCAGACGTAGATGAAGATGCATCAATGCAGATACATAGCAGAGGCTGCTGCTTGACTAAAGTATCAGTTTTGTTTCTGAGGAAGAAAAAGCAAGTATTGGAAGATGAGACCAGAAATGAATTAATTTTGGTTTACAGTGAAAAGACATTGTTGCTGTAGTTGACCTCAAAAGACATTTCTAATTCGTAAAACGGGTTCATATTTATCTTCCTACGAGTACTTTTTGATTTTAAAAGGAGTCTGGTGCAGTAATATGGCAAATCCAGGATGCTACTCACTGCACTGTGATGAATTGTGATATTTAATGGAATAGAATTGTTGACTGAATAATCATAATCAAATTGAATCATAAGGCTAGTGAAGATGCACAGCTCAGGTGAATATTGCAGTCTAGCTCCCTAGCACTACCCTAGAAGTGGCTTACATTCTGTCCTTTACACTGTTACTACATTATCTGCCCATAATGAATGTGACTGACACAGTGATTGTCCAATCACCTGCCAGATATGCTTGTAAAAGGTTATCCCCATTCCCAAACACTTTCTATGGGTTAGGCCCAGATGGACTAGTGAAATGCACCGAATGGTCCATCTGGTGTGTCAGGTGAACAATTTGGTCCCCTGACAATCAGTATAAGTTGAATGCAGCTGTCCATAACTGGTTTAGAAAGTGGTTTTACAAAATTTACTTTCATATCCTCCATATTACTTGTATTTTTGTTGTCAAATTAACTAAACTTGTGAAACTATCTCAGCAGAAAAATATTAAACTGGAAAGCCTCATTGGTTTATCTGCCCTAACAGACGGCCAATCAAATGGATAATAACCCAACCCAATAACTACATTTTTAAATGATACCATTATCTCTTTAAGCCAAAAACTTAATAGGTTTTCACAGATATTATTGATTTTGGACACACATCCTCATGTTTGCACCAGGTATTCTACATATAACCAAGCACCCCCCCCTCCCCATAAAACAGACAGGTAGAATTAAATACATTACTTTAGTGTCACAGCACTCTATTATCATAGGAAAAAAGCCTGGGAACAATTAATAAGTGCTGTATCTTTGGGATCTATAGTTCCCCGAAAGAACAACTCAGCAATTTATGCAATTTGCCTTCCTATATGCCCCCAATTCCCCTCTGCACCGAGTTGATGCTGCCAACATTTCAGACATTAATGTGTTTTTTGTAAAGTGTTCCTACATCTCAAGCGGTGTCTTGCTGTTCCTCTCACTCCGGGTTTTCTTCACTCCTTCCTGAACTGGGAATGCACCCTGTCTTCCTGCACTAGCATCAAAATAAAAAGTGAAGTCTTTATGCCGTAGAGATGGCAGTTTGAGCTGCAGGCCTTGGGCATGTTCTGCATGGCGGTGATAAAAAACTCCAGACACAATGTAAAAAAAGAATAAAAGTAGAGCTCACCTCTTAGCGAAGGTGACAGAACAGGAAGGATCAAGTTGTTTCCCCCACACGTACACATCTGAGCTGATTTACACCAAATAACAGCCCCCCTCCCCCTTTGCTCAGACCACCATTATGTCTCCATCATAGACTGAAACACTCGCCCACTGTAGGTGAAGATTACCTCAGATGAATGGACATTATTATTTCTCAGCACAATCTGCACTCAATCTCCCTTTTCTGCTCAGCTTGTGAAAACATGCTCTCGCCCACTCTTCTTTTATGCCCCTTCCTCCATCACCAAGGTATGCTGAGGACTAGGTAGGGCTGGGAAACATGGACCAAAGATCATATACAGGTATTTTTAAGCTCAGGGGTTCCCAAACCTTCTTGTACCAGTTTTTATGCCAACCCTCAATTCCAACAAAGCTGGAGGAGTTGTGTAAATCATTAATAAAACCAAAATACAATGATTTGCAAATCCTTTTAGAACTATATCAGGTTGAATATACCACAAAGACAAGATATTTTGCATTCCAATTGATAAACTTCATTGTTTTTTTTTAACAAATATTCACTAAATTTAATTTGATGCCTGCAATACATTCCAAAAAATCTGGGACTGGGGCAACAAAAGATGGGGAAAGTTAATGAATGTTCAAAAACACCTCTTTGGAATAAACCAACTAACAGGTGAGTGTCATGATTTGGTATAAAAGAAGCATCCCTCAAAGGTCTAGAGCAAGAAAGGATGGGGTGAGATTCCCCACTTTGTGAACAACTGAGTGGGCAAATAGTCCAACAGTTTGAGAATGATGCTTCCAAATACACAGTTGTAGATTTCAGGGATTTTATCATCCTCTGTTCATAACATCCTCAGAAGATTTAGAGAATCCAGAGAAAACCCTGCATCTGAGCGACAAGGCCGAAAATGAACACTGAATGCCCATGACCTTGATCATATAGGTGGCCCTGCATTAAAAACTGACATTATTCTGTGATGGATGTTACCACGAGGACTCAGGAACACATTGAAAAAACAATGGGGAGTTAATTCAGTTGACTACACAGTCGAGCTACACAGGCTGATATGCAATGATCCAGTCATTCTTTCAAAATAAATCATGCATGTTGTTAGAAAGGGCTTTAGAAGCAGAAAAACTTGGGAAATGTGCTATGCCTCCTTAAAATGCTCAGGTTTTTTTTACTTCTAGGCATTATTTTGTTACAGCCATACAGCCTCCGCCTACATGAGTGTTTTCTTCTCATCACAGGCAGACCCTATGACTGTTTTGATAGTTTACTCCATTGCCTGTAACCCCTCCTCCCCGCTCCCATCAGACATTGTTTGGCCAGCCAATTAGTGCAGAGCTCATTATCATAGCCCCAGTAGCTGCCCAGTCCTTCTTAGATCTGAGAGTTTCCCAAGAGGAGGGAAAAGGAGCTGCATCTGATCCTCAACAGAGACAAAAAGTGTATTATTTTTGATCAACTAAAATCAAATCCTTGCCTAATAGACACCCATGACATGATGTAAACAGTCAGACACACCAGGACATGGGACCTTTAACCTGGAATCACTACGCCTTGAGGGAGCTCTAGGAGGCTTCTGTTGAACCAGTGGCTTAGTCTGGTAGCATGTTTACCATCCAGTGGAAGGTTGAGGGTTTGAGTCCAGATCTGGCTGTCACATATTTTTATGTCCTTGGGCAGGACACTAAACACAAAGTTGCCCCCACTGTTGCATCACTAAATGGGTTTCAAAGGACATGGATGTGTTCGCTAATACTGATGGACAAGTCGCAACCCAGAACCATCAGTGATAAAGTGAGAGTGAACAGGGGTGACCTGCGGTGTAAAATGATGAAATTTGAGCAATCAGGAAACTAGAATATTCCTTTCTGAGCTCAAGTACATTTTATCATTTGTTAGTCTTTGCACAAATGTAATAGCTGACTGAAAGATGACCTTATTAAATTTTGGAGGTCATGGTTTAAGATCACTGGGTCTTATGTTCACCTCTTTGCTTGTTAATGAGGTATCTCAATCTGTGAAGCCTGCGTTTCTCAATGGGGTAACACAGGCTCTGTGGTAAAGTTTGTCACGTTTTTGAACACAATAGTGCAGGTTTGATAACCGGTCACACAGTAACATGATGTGTCTTTGGTAAAGACAATTATCCCTAATTTGCTGTGTTAGTGGTTTGAAAATGTGGATGAATGTGTTTCAGTTTATTTGACTTATAATCAGTGGGTTCACATCATGGTTGAGTCAATATCTGTTCAATTTTATTTCAGTGAGGCACTGGTCTCGTCTCAGTTTTCATGCACTAGAGAGATTTTTTTATTCATTTTCCGAGACATGTCTGCCCTTGGTGCAGTTCAAAGTCTCTGCCTTATTTTAGGTAAAAATAGATAAATGCCATCACTTTGGCCCATAGTTATGGCTAAAAGAATATGTATACCTGTTAAGTGATGAGATTTTTAAATAGCACGCTTCACCATCAGTGTGTGGAAGGGGTCTGAATTGGTCAGTGTGACCTGTGGTTTCAACAGCGCTCTGAGCGGTCAGATGATTAGAAAAGCACTATACAAGCTCAAGTCCATTCACCATTTACCATTTCATGTTAGAGATGAGATATATCTTGGCACCATCTCATAGAGAGTGACTAGGACGGGCAGAATTAGGGTAGTTGACGAGGGCAATCGGCCAACAACGACTTGATGCAGTTCAATAAGAGGAAAACAGTTTCAAGAACAGAAAAGATTGAAGGACAGAACCACAACAGAACAAAATACCGGCAAATGTGCACTGCAATTTAGAAATGAAACAAAGTCTTAAGCAATCCAAACCCAGAACGCGCCTGCAAGAGCAGAAACGCAGCATAACCAAGTACAACAACAGAAGTGCTCCAGGCCTGCAGGGGGCGCTGTGGCAGAGAGAACGCGTGGGAGAGACAGAAGGCTGGTCTGAGACTATATTGTATTACATGGGCCATGAAGCAAAAAAGGTTGGGGACCGCCGAAGTAGAGGAAAAAGTTGCCACTAGAAAACTATTGGAATCATTAGCCATTGTTAGAACCAGCTTAAAGTGGTTGATCTTTTTGAGATTTGGGTCATGATGACTGTTGAGATGGTGAATGTTTCTCAGGATAGAGCTGTAAGAGCCATCGCTTCAGTGTATGTTTTATCTAAAAAGTGCCAAATATCAATGTTTCCTTCCACTTCTCAAATTAACCAATGATAAAGCATTTTATACATTCCCAGCAAAAGGACGTAGTCATCCCCAGAATTTACCTTGTTTGACAAATCTGTCATCATACCAGACATCAGTGATCATCAACTGGTGGCCTTGAGGCCACATCAGGTCCTCCACAGCTTCCTAACCAGAATATTATCAAGCTCAAGAAATGTGAGTGGTGGAATTAATTGTAGTTTGAAAAGTATATTTTTTTTCATTGATTCCCTACAGCTGTAAATGCAGCCCCTGAAACTATTTGGTCTGTTTTACAGAAATCCACCTGTCAGCCAACACTAGCCAACATTCAACCAGGACAACAAATATATTTAAGTCAAACCCAGTGATGAACAACATGACAGACCGGAGACAAGCAGCCAAAATAGACTCGAAAAAGACTTGAAAGGACTCGAAACTCCAACTGTAGGACTTAGGACTTGACTTGAGACTTGTCGGTCTTGACTTGGGACTTCAGGGCAGTTACTTGAGACTTACTTGTGACTTGCATAACAACAACTTGGTCCAACCTCTGGCTAGAGGTAATACATCACTAGAAAAATTAAGGCTTGCTGAAAGAGGCATTTTGTCATTGATGCATAACGTTAGCTATCAGAGCAGGAGTGGTAACGCAGCTACCTTAACAAGCCTCTGGTGAAAATTAATTGTTAATGCAATTCATGACAGAAGTTGTTCGTCTCATTTCTTATATAGCATGATGTCACCATGTATAGGTAGGTACTTTATTATACAATCATACTGTCCTGTAATTCTGCATGACTTTTCTCTCAAAATGCATCAGATTGATGCTTTTAAATATGAAATACTCAACATTTTCTTCCAGGGGAGCATGCCCCCGGACCCCCCTACAGAGGTCGTATCCTTCTCACTTTGTTCACCCCTGACCCATTTTCATGCCTGCATGTTGCAGTATTCGGCAGCAGACAAGACACCACAATGCAAGAAAACATAGAGGTAGAGATTTTTCCTGGGTAGGATCCCAGACTTCCCTATCAGGGTCCAGGCTCAGCCCCCAATGTTCTCAGTCCCAAGAAACGCCCCTGGTTGGAACTATTCTAAAATTTTAAGTAAGACTCAATTAAAAAAAAAAATAATTTAATATATTACCAGGTTTCCATGGTCTGTCTACCACCTCTGCCCACACAAAAAATCTTTCAGAAAATATGTGCTCAAGCAGTCTATTTGAAAAACTCCCTTGTTGATGTCATTAAGGGATATGTCACATCCTCAAGATGGGAGAAACTCCCTGAACTAGGTTTTTGTTCTGCCCACAGTCGGTTCCAGTGAAAGGAACCACGTTGAGGAAACAACGATGAGGATTATAACTAAAACACCCTGTTCTGAGCAGGGTTGAAACACAGGGCTTTAAAGTTATGCCAGAATTCAATATCTGAGTGGATTTTGAAAATAAGTGCTTTAAGTATTTTCTGGAGACATCTGGGATCACTGCAAACTTGATGAAAAGAAGTCAAATATGTGATTTAATGTAAATTTGTTGATCATGACCTGCCGTTTGCCTCATTTGCATGTCTCTGAAGCACACGCTCAGGTGCAGCTCTCACCATGTCACCTAATCCAGAAGCAGTCTGGCTTTAAGACATGTGATACAGTCTTTACACTCAGCCGGGTTGTACGGGAACATTTGTCTCTTAGCGCTCGCTGAGGTGGTGGTGGTGGTGCGGTGGGGGGGACTCAGCGAGAGAGAGCCGCTGCTCAGAGGCTGCCTCTCACTGGAAGGATGCAGACGCTGAGAGAAGAAGAAGAGATTCCACTACAGTTAATTAAGGAGCACTCTGCACGTGCCTATAAATGCGAAGGGGCAAATGAATTCAGAGTCAGTGGGAGCAGCTCCTCCAGGGGAAGCAGTGATATTTCAAAGGTGGAATTGAAAGAGCTGTAAATCTATTTCCTGACTCGGGCTTTGACGGTCATTTCTGAATCACTGGACTGTTGCTATCAAAGTGTGGAGCAGGCAGGCAGGCGGACAGCAGAGTCAGTGGAGTTCCCTCCTTGAGCCAAATTCCAGACTTATTGGATGGGATCAACACGAGCAGCATAATGGATGGATTTATGTCATTCTGCTGAGATATTTATACTCTCATTGTCTGGTTGCTCAGGTAAGATTTTTTTTTCTACTCTGGGCTGAAAATAAACATGGCATTGTGGGGGGATTTAGTTTTTTTTTGCAGAAAAATAACAAATTTAACCAAGATAACAGAAAATCTGACATCTATACCCATAATTACATCTTCCACAGTTATGGGAAACATCCTTTTTATTCTCTTTACTTCAATGATCTGATTAAATGCTAAGTAAACAAAGAATTTCTGATGTCTTTTAAATGTTTTAAGAGCGATCTTCAGACTCTGTTAGATGCTCAAAAGCACAATATGTGAAGGGAATGAAAAGCAGTCTGCAATTTAACTGTATTATTCATTCATTCATTTAAATGATTTATCGAAGGAGGTGAAACAATGCACTTTTCAAGGTTCAGAAATGTTTTAGAAGTGGGATATTTAAAATTTACCTAGAAATCTGCTCGACTTGAAATAAAAATGACAAATTTAGATCCATAACTGAAGTATGTTGTTGGAGAAAGACATCTTTTTTGTAATGTAACACTGTGATGTGATTCAGGTCTGATGCCTTTTCTCTAATCTTCACTGTTTTAAGAGACATTTTGCCATTTGATGACTTGTTGGTTCTACTTATACTCAAACGAGCTGGGAAGGGGATGAGAAGTCTGATCATATTACTCAATCAATCACATATTTGACAGATTTATAGGAGTAAATGAAATAACTATCCTCCTCTTTAAGGTTCATAATGTGCCTGATTTGACAAACAGCATGACATCAGTTTGATGTAAAATTGGAGTTGCTGAAAAGACCCATAGCAACATGGTATATTCATTTGCAAGAAAGCATTTTCTTGAAATCCATCTCCGTAATGTGTTTAAGCCATGTTCTGACCTTTTTATGCTCTATTAGCTCCTCAAAAGCACAATAAGTAAAAGAAGTAAGAAACAGTTTGTTGTTTTAACAGCATTATTCATTCATTTATCATCAATTCCTCTGGGACTACTTAAAACAATACTCATCATCACGCTTTTAAGGTTCATGAAATCTGGTATAAAATATTTAATATGAACCCTCGACTTGGAAACATGCGGCATAAAACATTGATATCTTTTCTTTGTTTGAATATGTGAGTCAACACTGACTAAACTCAAGATTTCTAAACTATCTGAAATGTTTCAAGGGCCATGTTAAGACATTTTTATGCTTCTTCAGCTGCTAAAAGCACAATTTGTAAAGGAGGGAAGTAGTCTGTTATTTTTCCAGTAATATTCATTCATTCATCATGAAGATTTATTGGACTACTTAAAACAACACTGATCATTTCATTTTTACCGTTCACGAAATAAGGTATAAAACATCAAATATGAGCCCTGGACCCAGAAAGATGAGGCATAGTATTTTGGAAAAACAGATATTCTGCTTTAATTCAACATCTGAGTTAATACTGGCTAAACTCAAGATTTCTAACCTATTTAAAAAGTTTTAAGAGTCAATTTAAAGCTCTTTTACCGCCACTTTAGATTCTCAAAATCAAAATATGTGAAAGGAATTAAATAGAAGTCTGTATTTAACTTAATCATTTTATTAAGTTATTTTAAATATGTACAAGAGTTTGTGAAACAATGCACACCTTTCTCTTTCATAGTTTGATTAAGGAGCAGATTTACAGTTCACTATAAAACTTGAGATGCAAAATGTAATATCTAGAAGCACAACTAAAGTCCATAAAAATTCTAATAAGGAGGCTACTTAACTTCAAAAGCTTTAGGAGCATTAATCTTATTTTTGGTTTATTTCATTGCAACTTTTGATGCTCATAAACTCACAACAAATGAAGGAAACAAAAAGTAGTCTACAGTTTTAACTATATTATTCATTTGTTTGTTTAAGAGATTTAAAAATATTGCATAAAAGGAGTAGAAAATACACTTTAATTTCAGCTGTATTATTCATTCAGTGACTGAAACAGCATCGACTTCTTTTAGAATAAAAAAATGCACATTTGACATTTACAATCAAATCAGTATTACAGTATGAAATATAGACCCATAATTTAATACTACCTTACCATAAAATATAACATGTTCCACAGTTTAAGTCTTTAATGTGACCTGATACTAATGAAACGGTTTCATTTTAAATGCTTTCAAAGGCATTTTTAGGCCTCTCAAGACTTTCAAAAGCACAAAATGTAAGGGGAATGAGAAGTCTACAATTTAACTGCATTATTTATTTATTAATTTCAGAGCTAAAGAGGTGATGCATAAGTGAAACAATAGTAGTGTTCTTCTGTTGGAGGTTGGAAAAGGCAACTTTTGACGTCAACAATGAAATCAGTTGACCTGCGATGAAAAACATGACATCTCGACCTGTACGTGCATCGTACATTATTTTGTAAGAAAGCTATTTTTCTTTTACCTAATTCCTTAATGTGATTGTTTTTAACAAAATGTTTTCTGTAAAATGTTTTAGGAGCCACTTGAAATGACTGCATCGTAAAGAAGTGTATTTTAAAAGCATTTTTCTTCAATCTAATTCAAATATGTGTTTAAGCACTGACTGACTAAGAAGTTCTGCTGCATAAAATCTATTTTATGTGCCATTTGATTGGTTTCCGACTCTTTTATTGCTATGTTATATATTCAAAAGCACATAATGTGCAAGCTATGAGATGCAGTCTGCAGTTTATTTGTATTATACATTTATTTACATGGGCTAGGTAATGCAAATTTTTTTGTCTTTTAAGTTAAAAAATGTCATGTTTGACATCAACCATGTCATCAGTTTGAAGATGCTAAAAATAAACTTGAGGTCCTGATTACATATGTTAGAAAAAAATGTTTTGATTTCTTCAAGGCCATTATGTGATTCAAGACTAAATAAATAAGGATGACCATGTCATTATGTTTATTTGTTAAACTGTGACTTCAGATGCTCAAGAGCAGATTATCAGAGGGAATGAGCAGTAGTTTGGAAATTTACTGCATTAAATTTTCAGGTTAATTCTAAACATTAAATCAGTTTGATGTTAATTACTGCGTAAGACCAAGACTCATAATTACATTGTCAGCTCACCAATCACTTCATTAGGCATACCTGTTTAATCATCTGTTCATGCAAATAGCTAATCAGCCAATCACATGTTAGCTATTCATCACACAGAGGCATGTAGACAAGGTCAAGACAGCCTGCTGAAGTCCAAACTGAGCACCAGAGAGGTGATTTAAGTGACTTGGAATGTAGCATGGTTCTTGGCGTTAGACAAACTGGTCTGAGTATTTCAGAAACTGATGATCTACTGGGATTTTTATCCCCAACCATCTCTAGGGATTACAGGGAATGGTCTGAAAAGAGAAAATATCCTGTGAGTGACAGTTCCCTGAATAAGGATGCCTTGTTGAAGCTGGATGTCAGAGGAAAATGGCCAGAGTGGTTTGAGAAGATAGAAAGGTAACAGTAACTCAAATATCCACTTGATACAACCAAGGTATGTAGAAGACCATCTCTGAATGCAGCAGCAGAGGACTACACCTGGCTCACCAAAATTGGACAATTGAAAATTGGAATAATGTTCCCTGGTTTAAGTAGTCTCACTTTCTGCTACCACATTCAGATGATAGGGTCGGAATTTAGCAGAAACAGCATGAAAGCATGGATCCATCCTGCCTTGTAGTAATGGTGGTGGTTTAACGGATGGGGGATATTTTCTTGGCGCACTTTGGGCCTCTTAGTACCAACTTAGCTTTGTTTAAACACCACAGCCTACCTGAGTGCTGTTGCTGACCATGTCCATCTCTTTATGACCAAGTGCACCAATCTTTTGATGGCTACTTCTAGCAGGTCAACACACCACATCACAAAGCTTTAATCATCTCAAAGTGGTTTCTTGAACATGACAATGAGTTCACTGCACTCCAGTGGAGCCCACAGTCCCCAGATCTCAGTCCAGTTGAGCAAATTCACATCATCATTCCAACCCCTTGTTGAATCTGTGCCACAAAGGAGAAAGAGAAAAGGGGGTACTATCTGGCATGAACAAGGTGTACCTTTTAAAGTGGCCGGTGATCGTATATCTTTATGTAAATATTATCCTGTTCTCTTGTGTTAGTCTACTGTATCTAGAATAAGGCTTTCATCTCCATTACAAATGTTTTAACAGTCATTCAGCTGTATCAAGACTCTTTTATTGCTAATTTAGATGTTTAAAAGCACAGCATGTTAAAGGAATGAGAGGCAGCCTGCTATTAAACTGTATTATTCATCTATTCATATTCATGATTCATGGAAGTAAGAGAAAAAATACTCTTTTTTCAAAGTTTCCAAAGTTTGTACACTCTTAAAAGTCCAAGACTGTATTGCCAAGTTTGAAACCATGAGCATGATTTTAGATGTACATTAAGGATGGGTTGAATTGCATGAAACAAAATGGTGAGTAGCCTGATTCTTCTTGGCATTTTTCTGCTGCGGCTTAAACAGCTGTGAAACCATTTTCAGGGCTGAAACATTTTGTATTTTCTCCTTCATAGATTTCCCTCCTCCTATGACCAGGAGCATTCCTCGCTGTCGTTCTGTATCTCTCTCTTTTTTTCCCCTCATTCCTTATCTAAACAGCATGGTGAAACATTACAAGGTTTTTGATTCCCATTACTGCTGTGTCACTGTCACATTATTCTGACAGATACAGAAAAGCCTCGGCAGGCAGCTGCTCGCAAAATCTTATCTCTCTTCAAGTTTAGATTTTTCTTTCCTTTTTTTTTTTTTTTTTTTTTTTTTTTTGGGGGGTTCTGAGGCGGGAGCGCAGCACAGGAGTTGAAGGGAGTCAGCCTGTCATGGGAAATCTCTGCAGCACGGAGGGGAAAAAGTCCCCAGGGATCACTCCACATTTGCAGCGTTGTGGCTCAGGGACAAGACAGGGCAAACTAAGAGGAAGAAACAGTGAAGAAGTCATACTTATATAATCATGCTAATGATAAATTTGATGACTAAAACTTCACACAGGAGGAGCGATAAGGCCAATTATAGGCTTGAGTGCTCCTAAAAAAAAAACTGTTACTCATTTTTAAATTTTACCCATGACTCCTGAAGAACAGGGGAGGGGTTAGTAAATTTGTGGCCCTGGGCAAACACCAACACAAGGGCCTCTCTATCTAGCCAAATCATTATGTGAACAAATTACCTAGAGCTATCAAGGGGCTTTTCAAACAGAGTGATAAAGATAATTTATCATATTTTTAATCCTTGCAACTACAAGCCATTTTCTGTCAATTTTAGTCTGCTTGGACTATTTTGGTAATGATACATGTGGAACCTCAATTGCACAGTCAAGTTAGAGACATCTTTTTTCAGAACACCAGGACTATCTGAATATTTATGCTGCAATGACGAATGATGACGATTTTTGTATTAAAAGTTATGTAGCCAGAGATAAAACAAAAAATCAGAATCAATCTCACTGAATTGCATTCAAATCCCACCAAAATCAATGATAAACAAGCTTTTGCACTTTTAATATGGTTCCTTCAAACCTCAGCAATTAGGAGTGAAGAATTAAAGTACGCAAACAAACTCACAGCAAAAACTATTTACATGCTTACCTGTATTTTTGGATGCTTTCTTTTTTGCCACATAGAGTAGATATGTGCCAATATGTGCTTGGATGCAATATCTGTCTCAAATGTTACAAAGGGCAACTCTACGTTTTCCAATTTTTTTTGGGGGGCAGGCATCAGGCAACTTGTGTCTTGTTGACTGTCTGCTGCTCCTGATTGGAGCAAGCTTTTACCTTCTTTAAGTTTAAAATAAAGGTCTAATTACAGCACTACCACATTGTTCATAAAGAAATTTTAATAAATTAAATTAAATCATTGTTATCATCATTATTATTATTATTATTATTATTATATTTTCAGACAAATTAAAGGGATACATTTGGCCTAAAGCCTTACAGATTGTGAGTACAGTGAGCTTCCAAACACAGTTGTCTCCATAAAGATTGGTTGTTTGGTTTCAAATATATAAGTGAAAAATGTGAGTACTACTGCTAGGAGGTACCAGCGATCCCATGGAGTTGGGAGGGTTTACTTAAAAAAGAGCAATTATCGTATAAAGTTAGCAAAGTTAGGCAATTATTGAATGGGTTAATCTCACCAGGAGCCCTCAAAAGTTTACATCATTTAGACAGTCTCAGAAGCTCTCCAGCAACTTGCTTTTATAATATTTGTATACTTTATATTTAAAAAAATATATACATATAAACATATATGTATATTTTTTTTACAGAGCAGAACAGCCTCATCCCCTCACCCCAACCCACCCATTCTCATCCAAAGTCTTCTGGGTCCTCTGTCCGAGGATAACAGATATTGACAAGCAATCTTGTTCTTTTTTCTACTTGACCTTAGCACCAGCATATGAAGGCATCATTAAACATAGTAGAAGAGAAAGAAAACAAACAAACTAAAAGCTTAATTAAATAACTGAAATAATGAATTATCGGGTAGAGTTAAAGAGGAGCATGCTCAATCATAGCTCCGGTTTTTGAATGTTGCCAGCCTAGTTGAGCAATAAAAACTATCAGCAATTTGTTAGCAAAGATCGTAAACAAAGCAGAGTCTGAAGAGTGTCTAAATTGCACAAATGGGTTGACTCTTTGTCATTACCATCCAATCTTCCTGGTTCATCCCAGGGATAGAGCCAAAACATCAAAAATCATAATACAGAGTGATACTACAGTGGGGGGGGGGGGGGGGGGGGCTTGAGCAGTCACAAAAGGTCTCCAATGGTTTCTTACTAATATGTCGCATTGTACTGAACTATCAAGATTACTGCCAAAATTATTCATTGAAAGGACTTTGACTGAACTCTATGACACTCCCATAGAGACACTTCTATAACATATCACTATTCGCTCGTTACTATCATGGAGATGTCATAACCAGCATCCTACATGGTTTATTTGCTAAATGGCCTACAGGTGTTGCTGAAAAGCCTGTTATTGACACATTAAAGGAGGAAAGCAGCTAAAGAGTACTGCAAGCCTCTTCGCCTGCAGTACTGATTGATTGATTTCACTTCCCTGCAAGGATGCCAAACAAGTGGAAGCTGGAGGTCGTCCCTGGTGTAATACATAAAAGTTCTTAATGTAAACAGTCAGTTAAAAGGCTATTATGGCATAGATAGATAGACAGATAGATAGATAGATAGATAGATAGACAAACAGACAGATAATGCCTGCAGTCACAGATAAGATCACCTGTGTGTGGTTAAAGCCAGGGGGTTTTACATCTGGGGGTGTAAATGGAGGCCCATGTGGATGTGTCAACTTGAGTGTCCACTCAAGCTGGCTGCAGCAACCCGACACCTTACAGTCTGGTTCAAAAACAGCATCAGTCTAAATATAAAATGCATCTATGCGCTCTCACTGTGAGGAGGCTGAACTTTTTTATATTGCACATGTTTTTCTTATTTTGAGGATTTAATGAAGATTCTAGAAATGTGGATTCACTGATCAGACAGCCTCAAGTCCAGCCTGAACGCAGCCTCTCTATCTGTGAGGAAGTTGGGCTTAAGTTCAGTTGAGATATCACCTGCAGTACGGCAGCATCCATTAGAGGACATCAACAGCACTCCAAAGGCTCCTATGGCATGGCTTCATCCAAATCTCTAACAGTCTGTGTTTAAAGCTCAAATTCACAATGTCCACAAATCACCCACCCACTCATCTGCTGCTCTGACATTCTCTTAAAGAAACTTTGGTAGAATCCCCCCCAAAACTGTTTCAGTCTTGTTTGTGAAGTGTGTCAATCTAGAAATAAAGTGCTGAAACCAATGCTACAACAAGCAGGACAAAAGTCATCAAGGCTAAACAAGCTACACAACAATGTTTTGTGATGTGTTCAGGTTCAGTCTGTCACATCATGATGTGTTTATATTGGCTCAGTAAAATGACAGTTTGGCTGAGGTAAGTACATGATGTGCTCAAATTTTATTTCAAGAGATCAAGATTTAAATGTTGGATGAAACCTTAAATAATGTCAAGTGATATCATTAGGGGAACATTTTCAAAGGGACAGCTTGAGCACAAGAATCTGAAAGATGAAGCAGACATCAGAGAGAGATGTCTCTCATGTTAAGAAGATTTAGACAGTTCATGGACACGCATTTTTGTATTATAAAACAGTCTAAAAATTACAATAAAATTAAAATAATTTAAAAATCAAGATGTTTTGACTCTGTCTGCAATGCACAAATAAGCTGCCAATATTTGGAAAAGAAGCTGAATCTGGATTTCAGCCTTTTCATATGATGCCGACACAAGGCCAAAGAAAAAAAACATTTTTACAACAAAAAAGACACTGCAAGCAACTTACTGACAATGTCTGAACTGCATTTACAATTTAGAAATATTTGGACTGGTGGCTGAAAAAAAATTCCCATCCTGTCAGTTCAAATTTGACGAGTTACTTATATTTCTTTTCCATTTTTTTTTTCAATTTTAATTTTACTGCTTGCACAAGTAATACAGACTGTAGGCTTCATCCACTTGTCCAAACATTACCAAATATTGCAGACCCTATCTGTGCAATTAGGACAGTGCTAAGTGAATTTAAATTACCTTAGTCTAACAAGTTATTATACAGGTATAACTCATATTTAATACTCACCTACATTGACTTTATCTTGACATCCTTTGGTGCTCAAGGCCCAACACAATTGCCCACCTTTGCTTCCTAGTAAAACTGCCCACTGCTAGAGAGTGCATCAGCTTGATTTATGTGTTTAAGGCAGTGATGGTGTATAAGGTCAAAGGTTAGGAACATGTTCTATTTTTTTTGTTGCACTAACTCCACCTCTGCTCCCTGTCAGCAGATGTGTCCTGTCATGTCCTGGCTGCTCTGCCTGTGCCTGTGGGTCAGTGTGACGGCCATCCAGCTGTGTCAGGCCACTTTCTACGACACCATCCAGCAGCATCATGGGACGCGGCCTGGGCGAACCACCATCCACATGATCGGTGAGTCCTTAGGAGCGCTCAAACCTCAAAGCAAATGTTCTTCAGGAAGTGTAACTGGAGCTCTGACGGGTTTGGCTGCCCATGTGTTAAATGAGATGTCACAGGCTTTTGGTTTATGTTTTCCTTTTTTATTTTATGAAGTCATTGTTTCTGCTGATATATAAAGCTTTGGATTACAGGCAGTAATTTAGCAACCACATTGTTCAGGGCTTGTGCTCCATTAGAATTGGCAGTGAGAGCATCAGGGCCATGTTCAGATATTTTAGGCTTTGGTGGCTTGACTGATCAATGCTGTTGAGGCTTGAGGTAGTGTTGGATTTATCAGTCACTTTTAACATATGCTAACCTTGTCAACTGTGATCACTGGCTGGAGGTTTTCGTTGTGTTGCATCCTTGTGAATCAATAAATCAGCAGCAGAGAGGTGACAATAAAAAAAGGTTTATGTTTGAGGATTCAGGCCTATCAACAGCTTCTTTCTTTTTCTTTTTGTTGGAGCTTGTAAAAACTTTGCAACCTTAGCAACAAAAGAGGTTAGCTTCCATCTGTAGAGAGCATAGATTTGTCACTTCTGCCAAGGAGGTTATGTTTTTGCTGCCTTTGTCCATCTGTCTGTCTGTCTGAAACTAACTGTTTAATGAAATAATTACAACTTCATAAAGTTTTACTTACAAATAAATATCTTTTTATTGTAATATTTTGCATAGATTGTCTACCTATGAAAATACAAAATGTTTTCTTCTATGCTTGGATATGATACAGTTAAGTCTAATTACCCCCGATTTGTAGTTATTTCCCATAAATACCCCAAAATTCCCATAATTTCAAGTTTCCAATTTGGAATATTTCCCATATTCCCCAGCTTAACTTCCCATGGAAAGTTTCTAGGAAGTATCCAGAAATTAACTGGACATTTCCGGCCCCTTTACAACCCTAGTTAGGAACAATTTTGATGGTATTTTCAGGGAATGTTGGTCATGACAGGAAGGAAGACCTGATAATATTTTGGTAGTGATCCAAACTAGGATATGGATCCAGGAATTATTTTTTTTTAAGATTTTGGTGACACTGTGCCAAAGGGCAGGTTTCCTCATTTTCCATAATACCTTGGCTAATAATGTCAGAAATGCCTTGGCGGAGGGTTGTGCTCTCAGAGTAATTCTAGTTTACATTTTTAGTTATCCTAAACTAGAGCTGCTCTGAGAGAACACACCTCTGGCATTTCTGACATTGTTTGCCAAGTTAGTGTTAAGGAAAACGCACTACACAGTTAACCTGTGCCCCTCTGCTTTTAAGAGGTCATTTTATAATGTTCTGCTTTCTAAAGTTTTATATGCTCTTTGGTATGCTTTAATGTGTCTCCTCCCTGTGACTGTGTAGAGGGTTGCTAGCAGGGAAAGTTCAGGATATAAAAACCCAGCTGCTTGAATTCACAGATGAGGGATTTTTTCAGGCTTTTTATTAAATGCGTTGTGAGGCTCAAGCCCTCTTGTTTTTGACCCACTCCTCATCCTGCTGTTCTGTGACAAATAAACGTCTGGCTCTCAGAGACAAGTGTGAATGAATGACAAAAGAATTTTTCAGGTTCAGAGATCTTAACATCCTGAGAATTTTCTTCAGATTGCATGTGTTAATCAACCTGACGCCAGATGGACCGTTCAATGCATTTCACTAGTCCATCTGGGAAACAGCCCATAGAAAGTGGTTGGGAATGGTCAGAATCTTTCAAAGCATATCCTGCAGGTAATTGGTCGATCTTTCCATCAATCACATTCAATACAGGCCAATCAGATCATGTATTAGGTGGGTGCTACTGCTGCGGTGTAATGAACAGAACGTGAGCCATTTCGTAAAACAAACTCTCTGCAAAACACATTGAAAGTGGAGCAAAAATGTCCTCCCTAAAGAGAAGTTTATAGTGCTTTTTTCATTTAATAAAGAAATGTGGCCCAGATCTGATAAACTGCTACTGAACCTGTTAGCATCAATGCTAATCTCTGTTCAAGCAGTCACTTCCTGCTGTCGTCTCGCTCATAGCTCTCAACTCTTCCTGGTTTAAAGGACTCTGATTGGACCAACCCGCTTTGGGCTGCTAACAATAGTTGTAAATTGGGGCTTGGCAACATGGATCTGACTGGTTACAGACGTTGTATGAGGCTGATCCAGCTGCATGGCAATGATCCAGGTTAATATCCGGTGTTGGCAGATTTGCAGAAAACTTTACACAGCAAAACCCTTTTCACACAGACACCAAAGTTTTCAACAGAATTTTGGGGTAACCTACTCTGAAAATTCCCACGCTTGCCTGTTCACATGTCAGATGATGGAGAGGTAGGTGATGGGAAAATGCTAGGGTGGCTAGCACAAAAATTAAGAGTAAAGTGCAGTAGAAAAAAAATCTGCTAATGTCATATCTGCTCATATCCCCTCCTTTGTGTGACAGAAAATTTTCCAATTGTGAGAGACATGTGTGAATGAGGATCTCAGGGGATTTTCAGAGTCAGAGCTCTTAGAATTTTACCAAAAAATTTCAGCTCGATTGACGTAAACATGTAGTGCTTACAAACTTACACAAAAGTCCAGGAAAGTACTTGATTTTTTCCCCAGGTGAGCTGCATGTGTAGATGCAAAAATGTTAATTTTCATCTAATTTACCTTTAATCTGAGCATTACTGATTTACTTTTTCACTCACGTTCCTCACAGCAGGAAGTTTTTTGCAACTTTCCCATCAGTCAACAGAGGGCCCGGAGGGAAAACTGAAACAGGGCAGGAAGAAAAAAAATCAAGGTGAAATCAGGGTGAAAAACCTTGCTGTTTGCGTTAAAGCTTGCAACTTCCCTAATAAATTTGAGGGAATTTCTCCGGTTTTGGTGCTTGTGTCAATCAGTCATATTCCTATGTCCCTCATGTTTCTGTGACATCATGCTTGAGGTTGCAGAATTCTGTGTAGTTTTCATGACATACTGTTATATCAAATATTTCTATTTCAAATTCCCTGCTAAGAGGGGACAAGTGTGAACAAGCAAGTCAGGAAATTCCAGGGGCAGATTTTCAGGAATGCAATTAGGGAATCATTTTTATGGAGCCAAAGCCAGACCATGCCAACCTCAAACAACACCCATGAAATTCACTCGTAAAGATCACAAGTCCTGACAATGACTCCAGTTTCACTTTCCATCTTGAGCTATTTCAGCTGATTTTCATGCTACGCTGCTTCTTTTCAATCTGATCTGAGAGATTGTGGCTCCTGTGAAATTACTCTGAACGCAATACGATTGAAAACACCGCCGTTGAACTTTTTTTTTTGTTTTTCATAGATGCGTGTGTGCCGCAGTTACGGTAAATAATTATGATCTGGGGATTCGACAGAGGAGGAGAGGAAGCTTGTCAGGACTTCAAAGGGAGAAGAAGCTGCGAGAGTGCACAGGTTCTCGGTGTATGTTATTTCCTTCGAATCAGCAAGGGGTCTCTTTTCAATACCCTCAATATTGTGTGTTGGAAGACTTCCTGTTCCGACACCTTCATTTCATTACTCCCGTCTGGCACTCATGTAGTGAAGGATAGAGAGAAAGACACTAACAAATGGGAGATCTTTGTGAGGAGTGGGCTCATGTCAACAAAAGGGAAGTGAGGTTAATATTTCGGACGCATAATCAAGCCACTCAAAGAGAGGGAACAATTTGAGCTACTCTTCTGCTAAATGTATAAATGCTCCGTCATTCCATTTACCCTAGCATGGCGAGCCCTCACCCTGGATAAATGAGAAGCCAGGTTTATGAGGGGAGGATAGGATGCCTGTCTGGATTGATTCTGACACCGGGACATTTGTTACGTGCTGGGGCGTTGTGAGCCTGTTGGATTGGCGGGAGGATTGGGGTTGACGGGTCATGAATTGGTAGCGAGGAGGCCGTTGGTTGCGGATTGTTCGGCCAATCATTAAAGGCAGTGAAAATGCCACAAGGTTCACGGCGAGCGGTATTGCCGGAGGAAATCGAGATTACAGAGGGCGGCGGGATCGCTTGTGTCCTTGCCAATAGAAATTTAGATCCGCAGGGACAGAGGGATTGTTGTTTGGGGGGAAAAAAAGCAAGTCAATCATGTGTGGCGACTTTGGGGGCACAGCTAAATTGTGACCTGATCTTCGTATCCTTTCCACAAACACAAACTCTGGATAAATTATTGGTTGTAAATAAAAGCACCTGTAGCGTGAAAGGGCATACGCGACAAGAAGACTGCAGATGTATCAGCAGTCTCCAAATCCAAATAATAATTTCTTTTGACAGAGTATAAACAACTGCTCAAACCACACCCCGAGTTATTGGCACAAAACATGTGTCCAGGAGTCCATTAGCCAGATGACCCTTGAATAGCTGCTTGTGTGTGCTCAGTGATTCGTACGAGGCCGACCAGCTTTGCAGCCTACAGCTCCGTACTTACAGATTGCTGCCTGCCACTCTCTCTCTCTGTCTCTCTCTGTGAATGCTCAGGGCTCTTCTCGCTCTCTTTCTCTCCTCTCTGTGCTCTCCCCAGTGCAGGCGGTGTTGCTCTCTCTGCGGCATGATTCATAAGGTGCTGTATTTATTTGGTGCAAAGAGCATGAACTGTGCACGAAATAGAACAGATTGTGTTTGTCGTGCATCCGTAATGTGCAGAGCGGAGATGCTGCCCTCTTTCTGGGGTCACTGCTTTCTTGACCTCAGAGGAAACTGCAGAGGGATTTTTATTGTCTTAAATACTGACTGCAGAGGGAAAAATGACCTCTGTTTCCAGGGCTGGGAAATATATAGAGGATTTCAAGATAAGCCAGTGTATTTTTAAGCAGGAAATATGGTAAGACAGTATTGTCAGTATCCATATACATACCTCAAAAAAGTTTGGAAACGTTATTTCTCCGGTTTGATAAAACAAATTGGTATTGTGTTTAATATTGTTGGAAAGCCTGATTAGTCAAATTTACAATGCAGTACAACTTGTAAGGATAGTGCATTTGTGAAAGAAGCAGCACAACTAAATATTTAGGTAGTGCCATGCATTAACCATTGAGTGCTGCTTGGTACAGTCGTAAATCAAACCTTTATGGTA